>PVJO010014832.1:0-46973 GCA_004026905.1 Hystrix cristata | reverse complement strand
CTTCTTGAAGTGTTTGGGAGGACCTGGGGGTCTTGGTTTCTTTTTGTGGGGTGCTAGGATTGAACCCAGGGCCTGGCACATGCTAAGCAAGCGTGCTACCACTGAGCGTGGCCCCAGGCCCTATAAGCTTGCCTTCTCTCACCTCGCCAGCCTGTCCGGATGTCGTCTGGGCCTCTAGTCTCCACCTGTCCCCGGAAGCCCTTGGGCACACCGTTTCTTCCCGAATGGTGCCCAGCCGCTGGCCAGGGGGCTCTCACCTGCTCTTGGAGCCACACCTCCTCCAGTGCCACAGCTTGGGGTCTCCCCGGCTGACCCTTCACTTTCCTGAACCACAGGCTCCTTGCCTGGGAACCACAGGGAGCCCTGAACCCATCAGCTCCAGCCCTCTATCCCAACTTCCTCTTCTCCAGCTCCCGGTCTGCCGTCCCACCCAAGTCAGGCCCAGGTCAGGGGAAACCAGTGACTGCTCACACTGAAAGGGCCCTCGGAGGTTTTCAACTGCAAAACAGGATCATTAAACCCACCGAGTAGCTTGGACCAGTGCTGGGCAGCTCGGAAGCATAAGGTCCTGGCTGCCTGTCCCATTATGTATCTGAAGACTAGTAAAGAAAGCCTCCGAGTGCTGCTTCTCAGATCTCCCCTTCTGCACAAAAGCCTGACTCTCATCAGGACAGGTGACTGATCCCAAGCTTCTGCCTTCCACCCTGGTCTCTGATGAGCACCAACTGGCCCCCCCTTCCCCCTCGAGGGAGCCCGGTGCCTTCACAGCTCCCCATGCCCCGGCCCAGACTTTGCAAACTGCTTCCCCCGGCCAGCTGGCTGCTGCCCCTCCACCACATCCAATACCCCGCCACCTACCCCGGTAGCACCCCACCTCCCGGCCCCCCACCCCCCACCCCATCCCATCTGAATGTCTCCAGAATACGAGCCCCTCCCTGAACAGGCACACATTTTTGTGTTTGTTTCCTGTCTCCCTCCCTACATACCAGCTCTTTGGGGCTGGACCTTCATCTGTTTGATTCACTGCTGTAACCCCAGTGCCCAGAATACGGTACCTGGCACAAAGTATGTATTGTGTAAATATTTATTCAAGATACGATTCCCTCCCTTCCATCATCGTACCCCTCCACCCAGCAGTAACATATTTGCTTTCTCTCACACTGGCCAGCACATCCAAGTTTCCTAACCAGCAATGTGCTTTTGAATATGGATTCTCAACCTGTTGCCATAGCAACATGCCTGCAATCCCAGATACTCTGGAGGATGAGACAGGAGGATCACAAGTTTGGGGCCAGCCTGGGCAACTTAGAGACACCCTGGCTCAAAAAAAATTAATGGCTAGAGATGTTCCTCAGCACTCCCTGGATTCAATCCCCTCTACTATCATAAAAAGAAAACAAAACAAAAACAAAAAAACCAAGAGAATATAGACTCACATCTGACACCTGGCAGTCCCTCTCGGCTTGGGTCACCCGGGCCTTCGTGAAGTCATTCTCTCCTTCCTCGTCTTACCCACGCCAGCCCCCTTGACCCAGAACCTACCACCCCAAGAAGGTCTTCACAAGCACATGGTCTGCCTCACCCTCCCGTGTGCTAGTAAGAGAGCAGGAGCCCTCTGAAGACCCCCTTCCCATGGCTCCAGGCACAAAGCTACTTTTTCTTGCTGATCTCCGCACTTTCTTGCTATCCGCACAGGATCTGTTTAATAACCAGCTCTACCACTTTCCAGGTATTAGCGTCAAGCTTCTCACTTGTCAGAAACCAGCACTGCACTCACCTCTCTAGTTCTGAGGCACCTCACAGTCGACCTTAGTACCCCTCACCCTGCTTTCTAGTAATCCAGGCTACGTTCAGATTTGGCCTCAGAGAAACATCAAAACTGCTGTCTTCCAGATACACTCTTTTGAATTCCAAGCTCATCAGAAAGCTCTTCAGTTAATATCTGCTGTCATTATTACCCTGTTTTACCCCAGCTGTCTTTGTTTTATTGCTCATGTTTTTTACACACTGAATTTCAATGTTCTCCTAACTTCATTTTCGCAAACCGTATTTATGTGAGAGTCTCGGTCACCAGGCCCTGGTCCTCTTGAAATTCTCCTCCTTAAATGGCCGACACAGGGGTCATTATAGCCAAGTGTTACTTGGTCTGCTTTTATAAAAAAAAATTTTGGTGTGTGTTTCTTTTACAAAGAAAATTTCGTTTTGGTGTGGGTTCTTTTTAAACCTTACTTTGCTCAGTGGTTAGAAGTATTTGGCATATCTGTTCAAGCAAGAAAAAAAATAATGAACACATAAGAATATCAAAGTAAGGGTGACAGCTGTTTTCAGCAGAAATCAATTCCCAGAAGGCCAAGACGGTCCCTCTGATCCCTCCAAAACTGCCGCATTAAAGAGACCTCCCTTAATCCACCAGCCCGTCTCAGGCCCCAGGCGGGCCGCCCCTCAGGCGGCCACGTTTGCAGGGGGCTGGTTTGCAGCATGCTTCTCCCAGCACCAGGCACAGACTCGAGCACCCGAGGCTACTGCACGTTGCACCAGGCAGGGGAACAGGTGTGGGATGGCAGGAAGGCAGACACGGAATTACGCTGCTTCCAAATTCTTCACGCTCTGCACTTTATTTCAGACCACAGTCACAAACCAGCGAGGACCACAAGCTGGTTCTGCTACAACGATGAGCCAGCAGGACGGTGCATACAGTTACCTCCGCAGCAGGGGAGCGACAGTGACCCGGGCCTAACTCCGGTGGCTGACAACTTTCCAGTAAACAGAAACCCAGTCCATCCTCCCTGTCTTTCAAACACACAGCATGTATACACGGGCATGCAAATGTATTTGCGCTCTCTACAGCGGGGACAAAAAAAGCCAGAAAGACAGAAACATATTTGACAATTTAGGCATTTGACAGCCTCCTCCCCAGTAATTACAGCAATGGCAAAAGCCCCTTGATTTTGAGGTTTTGGAACTCACATCTGAAATATTACAGTATTATTAAAACGCTAAGATGACCCACGGGTGGTCGGGTCAAGGCTATCGGTTCTTCAGGAGTCTTCCCTACACCACTTTACTGCGAAGATCCTGCTCTCAGAAAGCTGCAGTAGGCTGTCTTAGAGAAGCGTCCTGGCCCCAAGCAAGAAAAGGAAGCCCTGGGTTCCCAGCTCCACAGCAAGATCTGCAGGGACCCGGCCCACGTCACAAGCTCTGCGCTATCAGAAAGGAGACCGGCCAGGGTCTGTTCCATTTGAAATTCTCTAAGCACAAGCAAAGTAAAATGTGCTTTCTTATGCCAACAAAGGCACTAGGGAGATAAATCCAGAGGACTGAGGCTTCTAATCTGGTGCAGGAATTCTTAAACTCTGAAGTGTATCAAAGTCACTTGGACAGTTTACTAAAACACAGATGCTATGCCCCCTTCCCCCAGCCAGAGTTCCCAATTCAGGGGGTCTGCACGGGGCCCGGAAAGCTGTGTCTCCAGCAGTTCTCACATGCCGCTGCTGGTCCGTACGGCAATGTGAGGAACCACTGGGCTCCAAGGAAGGAACGCGATGTTCACTCTGGGACTGGGGAAGCTGCGAGGGGCACGAGAGCAGCACCACAGATGCGCACCAGAGACAGCCAGGAAATTCTCCCAGCATGGGAGAACATAAGGGCTGGTTGCGCCTTCTTAAATTATACCCTAATGCACATTCCTATATAATTTATAATATAGACTGTATATTATTATGATTATACAGCTTGCTTAAGTACCTTAAAAACTATGATCTCATACATAGGCTTGGAAGGTAATGTGCTGCTCTTTTAGAAAACAGGTAAAAACAAAAGTAAACTCGGTCAACAAAGAAAACTAGAAGCGCATGGCACAGGGAGAGGCTCCGTCCCCGGAGTTGAAGGTGGGTATTTAAGAAGCATGTGCTGATTCGAGGCGTGGCCTGGAGAGAAGAGGGAAGACTCAGCAGGACTGAATCCTTCGGAGAGAAGGGGAGAAGGCCTCACTTTGGGCTACAGAAAGTGCAATTTGGTGGTTTCACAGAGAACACGCACGAACATATTCTGCCTCCATTTTATGCCAAATTAATAAAAATAAGGAAATTATAAAAAGAAAAATTGGAGAGAGAAAAGAAGGGCCCATGTGACGTGGGAGTTATAAGAGGTTCCCTGTAGAGGCTTACTGACGGGTCACTAGGACCGAGGCTCCAGTCCTGTTTCTGCCTCTGAGTGTCGCGCACCTGAGTAGCACGTGGCTGGAAGTGACCTCTGCATTGCACGTGAGTTCTCCTGTGTTTGAGAACGAGACACGGAGGGAGGAAGGAAGGAGGGGGCTCCAGACTGAACTTTTGCCCCTGAAACTCGTGCTGAAGCCCTGACCACAGTGATGGTATCTGGATGTGGAGCCTTTGAGAGCAGTTAGGTTTTTACCCAGCCAGCCCGCGGCTCCACTACGGCAGCCTGAGCAGACTGAGATAGGGCTGCGAGGCAACCCAGCAGGGTGGCTCCGAGTTCTCTGCAAAGGTGTCATCATCCACCCAGTGACAACCCTCCTACGCGACTGTTCAGCGTGCAGTCAGTCATCGCAACACCAGGAGATCAACTAAGGAAGTAAACGCCGGCGCGGGCTTAGTGTCAGCCCCAGCTGTTCACCTGAGCCGGGGGGTGGGGGGCCCAGACGGTTCTGGCTCTCGGGTTCCCTTCAGATGCCCAGCCCCCTGCCCACCAACAGAGGCTTTGCTTCGGCCTCACTGATCGCTGGAGCCTGCCTCACGCGTTTCCTGCCTGGGAGCAGCAGGGCACTCTGACTGCCACCCCAAAGGTGGCCTCATGGCGGCCACCTGCATGAACTTCCGGCCACCACCTACTAAGACTCCCCTCGCCCGTCCACTGGCTAGGACACTGTGCCAGAAGCTGCCAGCTACCGTTCACCGAGCGCCAGCTGTAAGGCAGGATCTCTGCCTTAATGTGCACTATTCCTAACCTCCAGCACAATGCTGCAAGGTCAGGATTACTCTTGCCCTTTGTGGGGAAGAACACAAGATTTAGGAGTTAAGTAACTTTCCCAAGATCACGCAATACAGCTCTTACTGTTTTAACCTGTTTGTCTGTCTTGAAAGTCCACACACTGTCCAATACACACCACAATGTCCCTTCTACCCCATCTCCACTCTCCCCATCCTTCTTGTCCTCCACTGCTGAATTCTCCCTGGGCTGCAGCTGGCTGCTCTTATGTACTCTTTACAGCACACAAGAGAAGCATAAATCACACATAAATCCATGGATGTTAGCTGGGTGTGACTGGCACACAACTGTAATCCAAGAACTCTGTGAGGCTGAGGCAGGAGGATGGCAAATTCCAGCTCAGCCTGGGCAACTTAGTGAGACCCTGGCTCAAAACAAATTACAGAAGGGCTGGATATGTAGCTCAGGGCTAAAGCCCTGGCTTCAATCACCAGTAACACACACACACATCTATGTGTGCTGTAGGAGGATTAGAAAAAGGAAAGGGAAAGTAGAGAATCAGAAAAAAGAAAACATGGAAAGAAAGACAATGGTCAAGAAGTAGAAGAGAAGAGACAGAAGATAAAAGACAAGGCAGCTGGTAAAACAACAGGTGTCAAGTAAGGACACCAGGCTGCCTGGGCAGGTAGCACAGCACACTACCGTCTGGAACAGCAGCCAGATCACTGGCCTGAGTTAAGCCAAAGCAAACTGTTCCTAGTCTGAGAAGGGAAACTTCGTGCTATGAAGATTGTGAGTCACGAAAGCAATGTTTGATCTTAGGACACTGAATCAAAAAGAGGCAGCTCTAAAGGACATTTTGGGGACAGCTGGGGAATGTGAACACGGACATACTGGATAACACCAGCATAGCGACAGAAAATGTTTGAGCATAATGACTTTCACGGAGGCTGCTTGGGAGAAGGTCTTTGTTCTCCAAAGTTCCTGCTGAAGTACTTAGAGATGAAATGTCACAATGTCTCAGTCAACTTTTAAAGGCTCATCAAGGAAAAAAAAAAGAATCCTACACACACATACGTGCAGAAAAGCAGACAGACATGCTAATATGACACAAGAGCAATCGCCAAATTTAGCTGAAGGATGTCTTCCTCGTCCTAGCTTTATGACTTTCTCAGGTCTGAAATTGTTCAAAAGAAAAAAAAAAATCCACAAATTAGCCCCAATCTGCAGAGCTCAGGGTGTTTTTATTTGCACAGTTTGTCCGTGCTCTTGCCCTTGAATCAGGACTGCGAATGTCAGGAGCTCGTGCAGCCCTGGATTTGGGTGGCTGTGTTGGGATTCCGCCTGAAGGACAGGTGACTCGCTGCTGCCAGCCTCAGTCTCATCAGTAAACAACACCTAACTCAAAGGGCTGATGGTGAGAGTCAAAGGAGACGATTCGCAGAAGTTGTCATTATTATTTTATTGATATGAGAAGGGACAGAATATAAGATAGTACACCTGCTCAAAATGTCCAAATAGAATCTCAAAGAATAAACTGGCTGCTTGTTTTCTGTAGATTCTTTCCCTCTCTCCCTCTTAAATGTAACACAGAGAAGTGATTTCAGAAATGCAGTACGTGCCGAAACCCACAGAAACTGGAATCTACGCACCACGTCTCTGACGGGAGAACAGGGTGACGCCCCTCTACCAGTTTCTCATAAACTCTTAACTTTATGTTCAGGCTGACGCGCTGCAATGAAGAAACAGCAACTGGAGGAGAGGAAAAAGGAGGCCCCTCCGGAAGCAGGCTTTTGTAGACTGAGGGGCAGGGATTGGGGCGGGTATGTGATGTCTTCAGAACAGACCCCTTCCCGGGCAGCGGAGGCTGCGGGCTGGGCCGGGGGGGCCTTCACCTCTCCCTCCTAAGTGCTGCTCGGCTGGGAGGGCGGGTGGCTCACACAGCACATTCCACAGGGCGGAGGCTGGGCCAGGGCCAGTGCTGTTGAACACCGCTTTGTGCCTCCAGCAAGGAGGGACGTCTGGAACCAACAGCATGTGCCTTGTTCTAGGAACAGCTTTCTCCTCCAGCTACTCCTCTAGTGCACGCACCTTTCCCAGGGCCTCTGTACCCGCCACACCCAGGAGCGCTGCGCTCAGGGATACTTCTGGGGCCAGGCATCCTAGCAGCACCCTGGGAGGCTGAGGCAGGAAGATCAAAAATTTGAGCCCAGCCGGGCTGATTTAGCAACTTAGCTAGACCCTGTCTCAAAATAAAAATAAAAAAGGGTTGGGGATGTAGCTCACAGCGAAGGCCCTGGGTTCAATCCCCAGTTCAGGAAAAAAAAAAAAAAAACCCAGGAGAATCGCAAGCTTCCAATATCAGGATGAGGGATGGGGATTTAGCTTAGTGGTTAGAGTGCTTGCCTAGCAAGCGCAAGGTCCTGAGTTCGATCCCCAGCATCGAAGGGGGGAAAAAAATCAGGATGAACCAAGTCCTCAAATTAGCATGAATTCTAAGAACTAGACACAAATTAAAAAGAAAGTAATCAAAGCTACACAGATCCCTTCCCCCTTTGCAAACCACCTTATACATTCTCCCTTCACTGCCTGACTTCTCAGGGTAGTCACAGGAAGCCACGAGATGTTTCTAATGCATGTTCAGACTCTTCTCACATTTCTAAAATGATTAATCTAAAACTAGGCTTACCCACTTAAAAGAGGAAAAGCTGGAAAGCAACCTAAAATTGTAATAACTAAGTATGAATGAAGAAAGTATAAAATACAAGCCCATTAAAAAGCAATGGGCAAGTATGGAAATTTAAAAAGTCTATCACTGCATATAAAGGAATATGACAATAATTCTACGAAGATCATAAATTACAGCTATGTAAAAAAAGCAACTGACGGCTGCTGACAAATTAATAGCAGCTGAGGGAAGTAGCTATTGCGTTCTGACAGATGTTTTTTATTTGTTCTGCAGTTTTTAATGATGTAATACTTTTTGCGATAAACAATAATAAGAGTGTTATTTCTAGATGAGAAGAAGGAAAACAATGACTCTCGAGTAAGGGTAGAACTCTTTGAATTCCATACACAGCTAAGGAAACTGAACACCAGGCTATCTGCAGCGCTCATGGATCTACATGGTGTGGACCAACACGGGAATGTTCTCACAGCTGCAGGGCCCACAGGATACGCTGGTCAGAGTGCTTCTGTCTGATTTGGAGACAATTACTGGAGCCCAGCGTAGGGAACAAGCTCCAGGGCCTCTATGACAACATTTACACCCGACAGAAAAGCCTTTCTCTAAAACCCACCCCAGGAAATTAAACAAATAGACTAGGAATAAATAATTAAAATGGCTCCAAAGCCCTCGGCTAATGGTGGACGTGGTTCTGGGCACCCCTCTCCAACTCGTTTGTTTTGTGTCAAAGGTCTGGGTCCTCGGAGCGCCTCAGGAGCTGCCAGTGAGTGTGAGCTCAGAGCCGTGAACTCTGAAGAAACCGGTTTGGGGTGCAGCGAATGCTGGACAAGGCTCTCAGGTGCCTGCTCGCTCTCATGTGAGGGAGCACAGGGCCCTCCCGAGCGGTGGGAAACACAACGAGATGGGGCCAAGGATGATGCCAAGCGGGACCTGGTCAGCACGGCCTGACACTCAACCTCAAAACTCTCTTCTGACCCGCACCGTTCGATAAACTGTCTGCGCTGAGCTTCTAACTAAGCCGTCCCCTTCCCCACGAACTCTGGAAAGCTCACACGCAGGTTTTCATCAGATTTCCAGCAATCCGAAGACCCCAAGTGCACGCAGGTGCCGCGCTTTCCGAGGAGCAGCGCTTACCCAGCTGGTGCAGAACTGGAGCCAGCCGGGGAGGAGCGACCCTGGAGTGGGGAGGCTGTCCGAGGCAGAACGTCTGAATTATAAAATTAGAAACCAAAGAAACAACGCTAAGCCGCCGCTTTTTAAATAAACGAATCTTCTTACATAAAAATCAAGTGAAAGTATCTGTCCTACCCCTTTATTCATTCAATAAATATTTCCGACAGCTGGACACTGGGATGCAAGGGCAATGAAAAGCGGAGAGATCCCTGCTGTACTGAAAGTCTGCTAATAGGAGAGGAGACATCAATCAGACAGCAAAACAACATACCAGACACAGGACGCTGGAACCCCTCTGAAGGAAGAGAGCCCAGACGTCTGAGAGCAGGGAGAGGCTGCGAAAGGCTGGACATCCCTCTGGAAGGTAAGTATCAGTTGCTGGGCAAAGGGAAGAGGGGAGGAAGAGTGTTCCAGAGGACTCGTGCATGCAAAGGCCCTGTGGCAAGAGGGAATACATTTAAAGAAGTTTTTAAAAGGAAGGGGGTTCCTATGGCTGGAACACAGCCTGCCAGGGAACAACTGTACAGAGACCAAACCACAGAGGAGGCTATGGGCCTTGTCAGGGATTGTGTTTCTAAACATGACAGTAGTAGAAAGCAGTACAAAGCTTGAGCAGATGGATCACCATTCCCTGAGGTAGCAGACCGGCTTGGGAGGGAAAAGCATCACAGACTCAGGCTTGGACAGAGCCGGTCAAGAAACCTTTGAGACTGCCCTGTGGAGCGACAATCTGGGAACTGGATACTCAGGCCCTGCAGTGAGATCAGGCTAACGTACAGATGAGGGGCCGTCCCCTCGCGGAGGGAAACTGAAGCGACAGACGTTGCCCCCAGAAAGGTCACAAAACAGCAGAGATGACACTTCAGCATTGAGCTGTGAAGACACACACACCTTTAGAAGGCTGTCTGAATCAAAGGAGACAGTGCCGATGAGTGTTTTACGAACTCTAAAGCACTGAAAAAGAAATCTGTTACCCTCAAAGCCAAAGGGCCTGGACAAGCAGATGTCCCTGTATTTTCCAGGCACAGACACTGGTAAAGAAAGTTATAGATCAAGCTCCACAAGGCCCCAGGCTGTACAGAGCTCAGCAAGAGTTGATCCACGCCACAGCTCCAGGAGTCCAGGAGAACAGACTGAGTTCCCGCCTCTTACGGCGCTCCCAGAAGAGGGCTCGGGGTCACGCATGATCAGCAGGGTACTTCTCTTCCAGAATCTGCAAATGACCCCATATTGAGGCCTCTGCACTCTGCTGGCCACAGCTCCAGGGCCCAGGGTGACATCCTGGACCTCACATCTGGAGGACTCTGGCCCTGCTCCTTCTCCTAAAGGCCTTTGTCACTTGCTCCCCAGCCTCCAGACAGGACAGAGAGCCCTTTGCTACCGCATTCTGTAAAAGTGGAATGAAGGAGGTGGAAGGAGATTTCACTCTGCACACTTCACGAGGACATAGGCACACGCTTCGCCTGGGGTGCTATTCCTCACCCAACATCCACCTTCAAACAAGCATGAAAGAGACAGCCAGTCAAGCTTTGCATAAGCCAGCTGTTATTCTTCTCTTAGGAAAACTGCTCTAAACCATATTCGTTTGCTAGAAGTGGAAGGAGTTTTGCTCTCAAAACAGTGGCCTCAGAATCATTCCGCCCAGCTGCATAAATCAAGCACAATTCATCTGCGGCCACCGAGAGGCACACGAGGGAGGAAGCTGGGCCAGACAACCCTCGGGGGTTTCTCCGGTTCCACGGTTCTGCTGTCCTATGGAAGAACCAGATGTTCCACAGCAATCTTTCAAAACATCTATTTTCTTTCTACTAATACAGGAACCAGTGGTGCTCAGAACTGTGAGGATCGAGTTTTTAATTCAACGTGGTTATCTTATCAGCCAGGAGTTTGTTCTTACCCACTTTCTCTGAGGGCTTTCCTAGACACATGGCCATCCAGCCACCATGCATGTGCTCCTAAGACCTGCTGACCGGATGTCCTTTTCCCACAGAACTGATATGGTTTCTGCCCATGTATCTCAACTTGCTGCAAGCCCTGGGTGGCGTCAGCCACAGATTTCCTGCCCTAAGCATCTCATTGCCACGGTCACTCCTATTTTATTCCTGAGCCCAGTGGCCCTCAAACCTGGCTACACATTACAGTCACCTTGAGAGTCCTTGTTCTTTTTTTCCCCCCAACATTCTCACTGGAAAAATGTAAAGCCTGCACAGTTGAAATCATCTTCTAATGAACACCGTATGCCTACCGCCTAACTGCCACCAGGAACATTTCACTGCTCTTGCTTATCATCAATCTACCCACTGTCTAATCACTGACCTGTTGGTCTATCGTGCCATTTTCTCTTTTGTAAACTGCACAGTACACTGCAGACCTTAATAGAAATACATATCCAGCCTGGAGTCCAGTTAAAAATTCTTACGCCCCATCTCCAGAAATTTGGATTTAGTCTTGAGTGAGATTAAGGCCCTGCTATTGAAAAAAAAAATCTCCCTTAGTAATTCAAATGGGCAGCCAAAGGGACGGGCGCAATGCTCTGCTTCCCAAGAGGCCTGCAGCACCGAAGGGGACAGGGCGGGGACTGACGGCCATGTAGGGCCTGAGGCACACAGCCCGTGGCGCCAGCTTTTAGGATGTACACATCGGGCCTTGCCTCCCAGCCCCGACCAGCAGATGGGCAAAGGATGGAGAGTGAGGCTGCCGAAGGAGGCCTCCCTTTATTCCTCTGGAACCCAGGCTGTAGCCTGAGGTATGCAAGCCTACAGACCCATCCTGAACATCCACCCTGGACACAGCCCTGCCGGCCCCCGCCCTGCTCTTCCCTCCTTGCCAGGTTCCTTCCCCTCTTACACTGCCTGCCAGCCACAGAAGAAGGGCGTGTGGAAATAAAGGTTCTGGGCCGCTCGAGATGCAGCCAAAGGGAGGAAACAGGCCTAGCAGTGGGCCTTGCACAGACTTTCTAGTCTCTGTGCTCCCACCCAGATTGGTGACAGAAGCCACTGACACAGCAGCATCTCCAGGGCTGTCCCCGGAGACCTGGAGCACATGGGGACACAGGGATGCAGCAACACAGAGAGGACAGACAGAGCCGGCCAGGCACTACTCCCGCGGACCCAGGAAAAGCGTGAAGATAGTGACTCTGGAAGAATCTCCCATAATCCCTGGCTGACACCAAGTAATGGCCAGCTGCTGCAAGGCCTGGCAGTTTCATGTTGAAGGCAATAAAAAATGAGCAGATTAGATAGGTAAGAGATGGAAAGACAGATAGACAGATAATCATCACACATAACAATAAACATTGCTTTGACTTGTGTACAGACATGTAGAAGCCATTTCCAAAAATGTCTTAACAGTACCTAACAGTGGGGCAGAACTTTTAACCTTTTCTGAAACGATTCCACGTAAGTCACCTCATCTAGTCCTCACACCAGCTTTGTGCCATCAACACCGTTACTATCATTTCACATCAGAAATGAAGGAAAAGAGATCAAGAATAAAATTAAAATTAAATCACAGACTACTGAGCTTAAAAAAAAAAAAAAGAGAAAATGGTCTGACTTTTGGCCATCTTTTTCTAAACTCAAAGAATGGAAAAACTGAAATCAAGATCAGGTAAAGTCATCATTTGAATAAGACTTTATGGCAGAAACGCAGTCAGCACCAAGCCAATAAAATGTCCTGACTTCATTTCTGGTTCTAATTCCAGCAACTTTTCAGAGAGTCGCACAAACAGCTGTCTTTTTATGAAACAAACTGCAGCCCGTGTCTAGGCCATGTCTAGGCCGAGCTGATCTCATTTGAAGACTTTCTTTGAATTCTGGGATAGTCCACGGTTTAGGTCTGATCAGCCTGATTCTACTTCAGGGCTTATTCTTTGTTTGCAAAACATTAGGAATGCAACTTGTAAAAAGCAGAGAGATCTTACACCCTGTCCACAGCACTTTCAGCTTCCTTAGATCCCAGGTCAACTGGCCAAGCAGGGACCAAACACACAGATGGCCGTGGCCTGTGGAAGCTGACTGGCTGCTGCCACCCTGGAACAGATCCCAAGCGCTCAGCCCCCAGCTCCCTGGCCACCTTCACATCTCTACCTGCCCGACCCCTGGGCTCCATCATTGCCGAGGGCAGAGGGTCTAGCACGATGCTACCAGTCAGCCCTGCTGCCTTCTGAAGGGTGGCAAGATGCGGCACATCGTTTTCAAATCATGGGAGGGACACTGCCTGGTCAGGCAGTGATGCTGCGGGTGGAGAAGATGAATGATCCATCCACTGCTATTCCCACCTCACGGTGAGGAACAAAGGCAATGCGGCTGCTTCAGACAGGGCAGCAGGGACGCAGCTGAGGAAGGCAGCTGGCTCCCCACTAAGCTAATGTTCCCTCCACTCCCAGCCCATGGCATGCTGGGCACAAGGTGCTGCTCGGGAAACACCTGTGGACGAGGGCTGCGGATGTGGCTCAGTGGTGAAGCACTTGTCTTACATGTATGAGGCTCTGGGTTCAAAGCCCAGCAGGGAAGCAGAATATAAACCACAGAAGAGGTGAACACACCCATTTCCCAGCTGCTTGAGAGGGCCCAGAGATAGAAGAGTGGATGAGCGGATGACTGAAGGTCTAAAGACATCAGGGAGGTGACCGAGAACTTGAGTACATGTAACAAAATTCAAGAATCACAATGGGAGCAATAAATGATCCTTGGGAAAACAGCAGTAAAAATAGTTGCAGTGTAAGTAACACAACATCTGAGTAACCGGTGCCTGCTGGAGGGCCCTACTGAGACGACTGCAGGTCACCTCTGGACTTGTGTGGGAAGAGCCGGGCTCACAAAGGGAGATCTGTAGGAGCAAGCGGGCAGGAAGAGGAAACGCCAGTGTCTCGCACCTGTCCTCCGTGCAGCTACTGCTCCGCCAGCAAGTTTCACCCAATTTGTCTCATGAACCCACCTTCAAGTCTGAGTTCTCTGCTTCCACCTCCCAGGGCAGGAAGGACAAACGCACCAGGCTACGGAGCAAAGCACAGTAAGCTCAGGTCATCGGCCAAAGTACCAAAAAGCACAAAAGTCTGTCCAGACCCTAATTTCAAAATAAGAACATGGCGCAGGTCCGAGCCTTGCAATGTGCCGAGACTTCTGAGCAGACAGGTACGTGAGAACTCAGCCAGGAGGGAGCCCAGTTCAGATGTCACCCTGACCCCCAAGGCGGACTCCTGCGGGCCCGCTCAGTTTCTGGGCTCCACTCCTGTGACCCAGCCTAAGTACCTGGCACGGCACGGCGGGTCGGAGGGCCCAAGTAAGAGAGGCAGCAGGACGCCCCGGCCAGCGGCTCTGCGATCCCGAGTTCGAACGAGGGCCTGGGACTCTGGACTGGCCACAAATTCCAGGGCAGATGGCGACCGGGACTGCCCTGAGTACCAAGCTCCTCCGCGCTGGTGGCTTCTCCATGTTGGCTTCGTTTTGGGAATCACCAAGCAAATATTTAAAATTCATCACGCCCAGGCTTGTTTACATGACGCCCTCCAGAACGCCGTCATCTGACGGGGACCCACATCCCTAGAGGCAGGTCCCAAACCTGAACAGAGCACTAGGAATGGTGCCGGGGGTGGAAGAAAAGGGAAAGGCCAGAGTGGAAAGAGAAAGAGGAGAGCAAAGGGCACATAAAAGCAAAGAGAGGCAGGAAGGAGAAAAGGAGGCCAGGTAGTGAAAGGGAGGGAGGACTCTGGCTGGGGCCTCCGGCATCGCCCAAGTACTGTGCAGGGGACAGGAGGGACCCAGCTCCTCTGAGTCTCTGTGCTTTAAACACATTCATGTTCGCCAGATTTCAAAAAGGATTCAGGTGACTTAAACCTACAGAACAGGGTCAAGTAATATTCAGAACAGGCACAGCAGAAAAGGATTAACAATGTGGGAAGACCAAGAAGCAGAAAAGAAGAAAAAATAAGCACAGGCTGAAAAATACTCCAACCTCCACAGAAATCAACTAGGGAAAAAATGCCATAGGCGAAAAATGTGTACCCAGGAGCCCCACCCTGGTGCTTCAATCCAGCTGGCCAAGACCAGCAGTGGCGAACCTGCGGTGGTGTGCCGCAGCAGGCTGTCTGTTACCGGTGAAAGCTCTGAAGGTTCGCCATCGCTGGGCTCAGACCAGCAACCCAGCCAGGACACCCACACAGCCAAGCCACGGCTGATCTTCGTATGAACTTGCGGTCAGAAAAGTCATTTCAGCCTCTGTCATCTAGGAGTCCGAATCTTGGGAATATTACAAATGTCTTTAATAAGCAAGATAGTTTTTCTGACTTACAATGTAGGACAGTGACTCACTTCATGTATTCGCCATAGAAAAGGGTTTACTCCAGCAAAGGCCAACGGCTGGGTTTTGGGTGCAGAGGTACAAATACACAGTACACCTTGCTGGCCATGAGCTCCCCGTAGTGCTTTGCTGGTCAGCTGCCAAAAGTTGGGGCTAGCGAAGGCCAGCAGCTGCGCAGGACAGAGCAGCAGAAGGGGCAACCAACCTGGGTGTACAGCACGCAGGTCGCCACCCCTTTGTACAGTCTCCAGGACACAGTCTGGCTCGTGTGCCTTTTGGAAACGTGACAAAAGACACACGTTACACATTCAATATCCTGGAGAGCAATTCTGGAGAATCCCGGTCCCAGTTGAGCCCATGGATCCAATGAGAGATCCCCTACCCTATGTGCTTGTAACTTTCACAGAATTTCTTCCAAGAGACAGACAGTATGGTGCCCCGCTCACCACCATCTGTGATTCTCAAGGGCCTCAGTGCTATGGGCTGAGAAGTATGTCTCTTGTAGAGTCACCACTGATGCCCTGACCCCCACTGTGCTGCCATCTGCAGGTGGTGTCTATGGGAGGTAATTAGCATATGAGGTCAGGAGGGTTGTAGGCCCATGAGGGGATCAGCAGGGCTTAGAAGGTACAGGAAGGAGAAAGAAAGGTTATTTCCTCTGAACCGTGTAAGGACTTAGCAAGAAGGTGGCCATGACAGGCCAGCAGGTAGGCCCTTACCAGAACAAAACTGGCTACACTTTCGTCCAGGACTTCTCCACCTCCAGAACTACAAAGAGTAAACGTCTGTGGCTGAAGCCACCTATTCTATGGTGTTTTGTTCTAGCAGCCTGAGCAGATCCAGATGCCCAAGGACCCTGTGTCAAAACACAGCCCAGCTGGTCCACAGCAGGGTGCAGGCACCTCTGAGACACCAGGCCACTCCGGGAACGCCTCCTGGGGCACCGTCCAGCCCAGGGAGCCCAGAGAGGCAATCGTAAACAGGAGAAGCCAGAGCAGAAATGAGAGGTGAGGGTCAGCGGGCTGTGCCAGAGATGGGGACGGGAAAAAGGGACTTTAGTGGAAAACTCAAAGGAACCCCAGACCAGAGCCCATATGTCGTGTCCCGGTAGACCTGGCTCCCTTAATGCTGCTTCCGCTCGGTACCAGGAGCCCACCGGTGCCGCCACCCCTCCAGCTGCTCTACAGAAAACACACAGGCTTCTGGCCAGTCACTAAACTGCTCCAGTCAGGCGAAGGTGCTTGCTCCCCAGTTGTGAGTAACAGACCTTTCCAAATCCCTGGTCAGGGCCAAGTCCTCCGAGGCACCTTCCTGGCCCTCTCTTCCTTGCTGCTGTGTCCCTCCGAGGGATCACTGCCCTGCAGGCGTCTGCTCCTCTTAGACGCCTTTGTGATCCTTCCAGGAGGCCACATTCCAGGTTCTGCACTTGGAGGTGGCCAGTGATTATTGGCTGGCTGCTTTTCCTGCGACAGCATAATCAGGCTCTTTGATTCCCAGACACACACTGCCTGTTCCCTGCCACTCTCCTCACCAGTGAAAGGGACCTGAGGACCTGAGACCCCACTCACGGTCGGGGTCCAGCTTACAGATCAGGAGTGGGCAGCTGGGGCCATGAGTGCTGAAAAGCACAGCTGAGGTTTTTGCCTACCGAGCAGAAACGGAAGAGAAGAAAGCAGTGACTGATGATTGCGCAAGTTCAGGGAAACGTTCTTCTGCGGTGTGGCAGCCCTTGCTGCTTGGCGACTCAGTATCATCCTGCTGTCCCTCCTCACTCTCAGACAGACCACCTTTGTTCAGGGTTGGAAGGTATCCAGCTAAAACGCACACCTTCCCGGCCCCTCTAGCAGGTAGGGGTGGCCAGTGAAATCCAAGAGAAATTCCACTGGAGGCCTCACAGGAAGCCTTGGCTTTTCTAATACAGGTACTACCCCTTCCTCCCATTTTCTTCCAACAGAGAGGCTGGCGTGAGGCTGGAGGTCAAGCAGCCATCTTGTAGTCATGAGGCCAAAAGTCTAACTGCTAAAGTGGCAGAATGGAAAGGGTTGGAAAGTACGGGGGTCCATTAGCACCAGTCAATTATCACAGCAGTCCTGGAGGAACTACCTTGAAACTTCTTGGTCACGATATGAGAGGGCCCCTGCATGTTTAAGTTACTGTGTTTCAGAGCCAAATAATATATATGTTGTGATTTTTATACTTTTGTTCTTTTTTTATTGCTGCTATTATTGCTTTTTGCTCCGTTATTCTAAAAGCAAAATTGGCTCAGGTGATAGCTTTTCGAAAGGCCAATGAGGAAAAAAAAAAAAATTCTACCTACAAGGATATTTTCCTTTCAACTGGCAAATACCAAAGAGTAAAGAGTAAGCTTTTCCAAGAAAGGTGTCTGTATGTCACAAAAGACCAAAGACATTAGAAAGTCCCCAAAATTGCAAGCTGTTCGTCAGCAAAGCAGCTCAGCTGTGAAGAATCACGATTACCTGTTCAAACTTGTTGCCCTCTGTAACTAGCGGTTTGCTCTCTTTCACATTTACTGACATTATCGGCGATGATATTTTTGCCTAAAATAAAAATGTGCACCTTCCAGAGGAGATAGACTCAGGCACAGTTTCCAGCAGCTGCCTCTAAAAGCCCTCTGAAACTGCCACACCAACAAGACAGACGGGGAGGGGCCCATCAGCAGGCCAGAAACTCCGTGCAACTTCTATTCCAGAGAACACCGCTTGGTTCGTGGAAAAGCACAGGGCCTAGGTTACAATCCTGCATCCCCCGCAAGTGGCGTTGGGCGAAGTTCTAATGGTGGACTCTGCGACATCTTTGGCAAGTCCGAGGCCGCGTGCGGTTCAGGCCGCAGCTCAGAGGGGAAGCACGTGGCTCATGTGCCTTACCAGGACTCCGACCTGCCGTCGCTGTTCTCTGCCCGGTGGCGGCTCTGGAAGGCAGGTGAGGCAAGGACAGGCCCCGATGGGGCCGGCGTTTCTCTTCTCTAGGCTTCAAGGCCAGTTATTTTCTGGCTAGGTCTTATTTTGGGGGAAACACACACCTGCTGCCACCCTTCCCCCTCCAAAATGACAGAGAATTTCAGTTCCCCAGAAGCAGGTGCCTGAGAAATGGAAGGCTGAATTCAGTCATGCAAATCAATTCTGGGACTACAAGGATTCGGGTAGGAGCCAAAGAAACTTTGAGGCCCCTCATTCCCTAAATGTCACCAACTGGTCACAACACAGAGGCCTTATTGTACTTACTAACTTATTTCTGTAAGTTCAAAACTGAAAGGTTTTCTTCCTATGCGTCTTAAAATTCCTGGAGGAGAAATATGGAGGGAAGGAACTGAGTATCTCCTAAGTAGCAGTGAGGCAGCAGGCACAGCAATAGACATTCTGTTTACATCTCAACATTCATCCTCTACAGTGACCTTGTGAAATAATCTCAGACCTCTGAGTAGAGAAGGTCAAGCCAGATTTTAAGCCCAGGTTCGTTCACTCATTCGTCCACGCATTCACCAACTCCTTTCCTGGACACCTGCAGCGTGCCTGTCACTATTCCGGAAGGTGAGGACCCAGCCTGGGGAAGCAGGCAGTCTCTGCTTTCATGCTGCTCAGTGTGTTGGAGGAAACTCAATCACGCACACTTACCAGGAGTTTCCCATGAAGTGTGCCTGGCTCCCTGCACCTGGAAATGAGGAGCGGGCCAGCCGGAGGAAGCTGGAGCCCTGGGCACTTGGGATGGATGCCCCCGGCTGCGATCAGCACGTCATCACTTCACAGTGCCACACGGGCACCGTCAGTTCCTCTGAGCGCCACGGCGACCTCAGAGCTCAAGTGTGCTCAATGGTACGCCAGTGGCGACCAGGGCGAAGAAGTGCTGCACATTGCAAAATCCTTGCTCTTTCCACCAACCCAGCGGCCAAGCAATCAGCAGACAACAGGACCTTCAGAATCCCACAAGAGAAAGAGGAAGAAGGGTTGGAATAAAACATCTAGAACGTCATCCCGCTTCTCTGCTGGGCCAGTCGCTTCCTTTAAGTCTGTATTTAAATCAAAAGGCAACACTGGGTTTCAACTCTCCTTGCCAAAAAGCTGTCTGGCAGCTTCCTTTCTGCCTTTTTGTCCCAAGAAAATGGACACATCAGCCACGTGCAGTGGTGGAGGCCCTTAATTCCAGCACTTTGGAATGGTGAGGCAGATCACAAGTTTGAGCCCAGCCTTTAACAACCATGCGAGACCCTGTCTGAAAATAGAAAATAAAAAATAAAAAAGAGCTTTGATGAAGCTAAGGGTAAAGGCCCTGGGTTCGATCCTCTGCCCCACAAAAAACGACAAAGGAAAATATACATGCTAAGATCGTCATGGTCACCGGCACCTTTAGCTAGAGCACAAGGCTCCGGAACCCAGGGCAGGGACTTCTCCATCTGGGTTGGGTCTGGGCCGAGGCCCGTCGTCTCAGACCCGCTAGCAGCTCCCAAATATGGGTCACGGCTACAGGGGAGCCCTGGAAAGAAAACTCGAAAACGCAGAGCAGAACCAGAAAAACAACTCCTGGCAGTGCCTCAGAAATGAATACCATCTCAGGCAGGAGACTAAAAGTCACGGCCACAAAGATGGGCTTCGAGATCACCGAATATAAAAAGCACAGCATTTCCCCACTGGATCCTGGCCCCTCTGCAAAGGAAGGCATCTGGGCACTACGTCATCTGTAAACAGAACGAGGGGGAATTCTTTATCCTTCCAATTGCATCCTACTGAAATCAACAGGTGCACATCCGAGTGTCTGAAGAGGTTTCTGTTAATGCTAAAGCAGCACACACAGGCACACCTGTGTGTGTCTTGTGGGTCTGTCTGGCTTCTCGCTGGCTACAAAGGGAAACATATCTGTGACTCATTTCCAAAAAGAAAGTCAAACTCACAGCTGCCGCAGGAAGCCTGGGCTTATGAATCCAAGTCTGCAGCAGCCGGATGTGGATCAGGGGGAAGGCTGAGAGCGTGAGGGCCAGCGTCTCAGGGCACACTCTATTTTCTGCTCAAGTTTGCTGTACACCTAAAACTGCTCTAAAAAATAAACTTTATGTTTCCAAAGAAGTTTTCGACATAGGTACTTCAAACTCACAGAACATATTCTTACTGAAAGGATGTGATAAACCCCAGCACCAGGCTGAAGTAGGAGGATGGTTAAGTTCGAGCCCAGCCTGGGGAATCTAGTGACTCAGTGAGGCCCTGACTCGAAATTAAAAAATAAAAAAGGACTGGGGATGTAGTGCAGATTGAAGACTGGGGTTCAATCCCTAGTGCTGCCCCCACAGGCACCAGAAGCCCACCTAGCCCCCTCGGTCTGCGGAGGGAACCCTAACTCCTCCGAGGGGCAGCTGCTCTGACTGCCTCAGGCACCTCTGTCTTCAGCTAGGCCCCGTCCAGCTCCCTCCTCCCTGCTCCTGTCCCGGGGTCCCTGAGGAGAACACGCCAGGATGCAGGAGTTGAGAGCGCCAGCAGAACCGGGCGACGTCACACACAGGACGGGGGACGGGGTGGCCGTGTGTCCTACTGTGGCCCTCTGAGTGTCCTGACACCAGAGCTCTGCTCCAAGCTGCATGTTCCCTTGGAGGCCAGTCACTCATATTCATGCCCCTCTGCGGGTGCAAGTTCTTATTACAAAGTCCTTCATCCTCACCTACCGGGTAGTATTTACAAAGATGGTTTGTCTTCACTGTTTTTCTCCCCTTTGGATGCTGATGGCCTTGTGATCACATTCATCTTTGGTACCGGATCAATCTGCCCGGCACACTCCAGTGAGGGCTCCAACGGCCCCCCACCAACCTGTTTACTCTCCCAAGATTTCCGGGGCACAGTCAGTGGCCGCTCAGCCTGGCGGGTCAGAGCACAGGATGTCCCGTGGTGGGCTTCACGTCTCCACATCCAGCTTCCAACCTGCTCGCTTTCATCTGCTCTCCCTGTGGGCTCACGTCCACCCTTGGGGACGGAACAGTCAGCCAGCAGATAATCTTGCCGCCAGGCCTGCCTCCCGCACCACCCTTCTTACCCACGTGTCTGCACCCGCTCCTCCCCTGCCACGTCTCCCATCCTCCCATTTACAAAAGAATGGCAAAACGGCTCACAAAGCTCGTACCTTTTGTGATCTTCTATCTCCCAACACTCCCACAGAACACCAAACTCTCAAACTACATAAAACTACTTGAGCTATCCAGAGCCAACCATGACCTTTTAGTTCTACTCTCTACTTGTTTTTCCCAATGCTTGAAAGACTCCTACTATACTTCGGTACCCGTCGCAAAATCACCTGTTCTAGGAAGTGTTCCCCAACTCTGCATCCCCTTCAGATGTCAGTTCATCCTCTGCACTACAGAAATATATCAAACAGAGGATTAAACGCAAAATATATACCAAGTATTTAACTAGTTATAATTCAATGACTTGTTCACCTATCTTCCTTCCCACCTTGCTGGGAAAACTACAAGGTCAACAGCATAGATCCCTTTGCCTGGAGCATATATAGGTCTAAAAAAAAAGTTCACAAAGCTTCTCAAACTGGAGGAAGAACCAGCTATGAGAGATGTTTCCCCGGGATGCGCAGGTAGGAAGAAAGGAATTAACGGCTGAACCTTTGAAACGCCAGGGTTAGTAACCTTGGATTAAATTCTATTTGACACAATTGGCCAGTGAGAAAGCATTTTCATCACAAATCCTATTTCCTCCAAATTTTCTAAAAACATCATCCTATCAGTTTGAATCTTGCAAGCTCTTTCTCAGCCAAAAGGAATTTCCCTTTACACAAAAACTATTCAGACATTTCCAAGATACGAAATGTTGAAACACCAGGATTTTCCACTCAGACAACTAGGAAACTGTTTGTGGATTTTCTTTTCCCCAGACTCCATTTATTTGCCAAGAAGTCTGAAGAGAATTTTTTTTTTCTAATGCTAAAAAAAGTTTCCTACCTCTGGGCCTGTTTTTCCATTCTTTATTTTGTCTGGATTTTACTTAAGTGAGGTTTTAACTCAGAAAGCAGAGACAATAAAACGCACAAGGACCAGCCGATGGAGGCGTCCAGGTGCAACACCCCAGCCCTGCTGCTGTGCTGTGCGGCTGCAGTTACTGCGCCAGCATGTTTCCCAAAGACGGGGGACGACTTTCATGGTAGGAGCATGATACACGAAACACAAATAAGACTTCATGACAACTTCATAAAGTGCAGAATTCTACAGTGAGACACTCCGAGATCTGGGCTTGAGGTAAACTGTACTATGATGAATTCGTCAGCAAAATGCTTTATCGCCCGAAGAAAAACTCTCCTCCAAGAGGTAACAGGGAAGCAGGCACACAGATCTGGGTGGTTCTGGGTAATCCGGCCCAACTCTTCACACACACAAAAGAAGCTCTCCGGTAACGTCAGCAAAATTTAGATAAATAAATCACACCAGAAGACAGCAACTCACAAGTGAAGAATTTAGCACAAGGCAATCGTAACTGAGCCTAGAAGCAGCCATATAAACCAGGGGGATCCATGGAACGGGATCAAAGGAGTCTGTGTCTGACTTCTGCACTGACCTTCCAAGCAGCTGAAAAAAAGAGACATGAGACTCCACGAAGGGTTTCCCACGCCAAAGGATAAGCAAAAGTCCAGTCAAAACATGGCATGCATCTAACGGGTGACAGCCACCCTGGAAGCAGCTGTGTCCCAGGAATGACCTGCAAGCGCCCAGCCAGTTTACACTGTGGGAAAGCTGAGTCACCAAACACTCCTTGATGAATGGGTGCCGTGATAACGGGACCACAGTGTCCCCAGCTCTTCTTACAGCAACACTTCATGAAGAGTCCAGCTTTACCCAGCCAGAGCGGTGGCAGCTGCAGTAAACCCAGAAGATTCTTGGGTCATACTCCAAAGATCTGCTTTCCATCGACAGACAAACAACAGATACGAGGATCTGAGAACCAGAGGCCAGGAAGGTGATAGAGGAGGCCAGGGGAGCACCAAATGCTTAACAACCAGGAAAGAGGAAAACAAATCCCCCAGAGTATCACGGACACCAAGGCGAAACTGAGCTACAAGATGACCCTCTGATCCACACCACCAAATACTCCCATGAGGCCTAGCACATAAGGACAGAGGATTATCGGACTGAGCTGCTGGGGAGAGGTCGGAGGACCTACAGTCAGCAACAGGCACCAGAGCACAGGGGTCTGTCCAGGAGGGGACAGTGAGGAAATGGAGCTGCAGCTGTCGACCACCTGTTTGAGAAAACTTGGGCATAAACAAGCAAGAGAAAATGAGCAGGAAGGGGCATCTGGCAAGCATGTGTTCAAGGCAGAGACCTGTGTTTACAGCACAAGGTAGAGAGGAAACACAGATGCAGGAGGGAGAATAATGACAGGCCCCTCTGCTTCCGGGATGATGTCAGAGTCCTCAGGTTGGGACATCTTGTCCTCAAAGAGGAGGCATCTGATTTGGGGACCGGGTGGAAAACACACCTATTAGGGGACAGGTAATGGCATGCAAAGAAACCGAGCCCAGATGACAGGCCAGTGAGCAGCCCCCAAGCCCAAATCCTCCTGGATCAAAAGCTCCCCCCTTCCAGGGCTGCCTTCATCCTTGCTTCCAGTGGAAACTGACTCCTACTCAACCACTTTGCCATCACCATCTTTTCTAAACAAAACAGAGACCTCGACATGAATTGCCCAGCTCACTACATACTAAATGTTCTTATTTGCAGATGCATTTTCAGGAATCCAGAGTTTAAAAAATACATTAGCATAAAAAAAAACGAAAAAAAAATACATCAGCATAAGAGACCAACGCCACCAGTTTATCCATTCTCCAGGACTGCCCTGCCCCACTTAATTGATTACACGTCAAGCAATTTATTATGGAACTCTGAGCATCCTGCACTTGAATTCATCACCATGGGGGTATCAAAGACAATCACGTCTCCCATCCCGCCAGGCAAATCTATTCACTGCTCCAGGCCTCAGGCCCTCCACAGATAAAATGGGCCACAACTCCCTCTGTGCCTCCCTGGGCACAAGTCAAGGAAAAATCAAAGTCCCGCAGAACTGTATTCAGAAGAGCCAAAGAGTGTCCAATGAGCAGAAAACAGAGGGAATTAGCTCAAGGCTGTCCCAAAGATGATGTCATCCTTTCCTCTCCATTTTAATGTCACGAGATAAAGGAACACGGAGATACTCCTCACGCACAGGACCGTTCACTCGGACAGCCCCAATGCCCTGCACCGCAGGCCTCGACCACACCGAGACCCTGCAGAAGCCAAGGGACACCTGCCTCGGGAGTCAGCAGACAGGGTCAAGCCACGCCAGGCTGCAGCAGGCAGCGCGAGCCACCAACAGGCGCACATGGCCTCATCAATATTTGAACAGCTATATACACTGGAAAAATAGGTCCTTTGAGAAATGGCATTCAGCTTTCCGCCTGCTGTGGACCTCGAACAGAACAAGTCATTCTTGTCCAGCATGGTGAGCGAGATGACGGGCTCAGCTTAGCTACCTCCACCCTGGTACTGACCCTGATGCCGAGAGTCAAGATAATGAAGTCAATTCTACACGGCCTGGTCAGCGAGCCAGGACACAGCCATGCTCCCTCCCGGACAGTGTGCTGGGAACAGCTCCTGCACCCACCTGGGGGTGGGGGGCGCCTCCTGCCTCTGCAGCCCTCCACTGGCCAATGGCAGCACAACTAATATAAGCGGCACAAAATTTGGGTTTGTTCTCTTGCTCCGGGGCTATTTATTTGTGGACTGTAAAACCTCTTCCAGTTGTTAGCCAGTCTTTGTGAAAAAACAAACACACCTTTGTTTAAAAAAAAAACAAAACACACTTTTTGACAAAGGAAAGAGCCATCAACTCAGATCACTGTACTAATGGTCATACTGGATTTCCACCATCTCTTCCATCTCGAAATGATTAATCTGTGCTAATCACAGAAATCTCACACCCCTTTCCAGCCACTGGCTTAGAAACGGTCATGTAACCAAATCCTTACTCCTAAAGCTCTAGGAAAAATCACCTGCTGCACCAAGAAAAGTTTCTTCCATCCTGAAAAAACATCGCATCAGAGGCCTTTGTTTCAGATCTTCAGAACATCGTAACTCGGGGTTTTCAAGAGGGAAGGAAATACAAAGCTCTGCTCTGTCCCTCACCATTCAGGACCACACCGTGTCTGTCTTCCCACAGTGCACGTTAACTCCCTCAGAGCAATTCTAGAGACACCAAAGTATTGGGTCAAATATTTTTTCTAAATCGATGCCAATCCTTTAGAATTTAGATCCCAGGTAAATTAGCAACCCATGTGTGAATAAGGGCCCCACATTTGTATGGAATAGAGTGGGGCAGGCTCTCCTCCCATTCCCCAGGGGCTCCTTACCTCCTACCTGGCTGGTGTCTTACGTTCTCCATTTACAGATCTGTCCTTTTGACCGAAATTATTGCTAAATATAAATGCCCACCGAGGGCTAACACGTTAAGCTTTGCTAATGTTTAAAGTTTTGCTGTAAGCTCTCAAGTCTTTCTCAAGAGCAAAATTTGAAGAGGGGGAAATGGAAAAAGAATGTCATTACAATGAGCACTTGGCATCCGAGAAGGAGAGGAGGGTACAAAAGGGATGAAGGTATGAAAAATTCAAATGAGGGCCTTGAAGACAAATTATACTTCACAATTCTGTGACCTACCAGCACGCCATGCTTACTCAGCTGGTAGAGGAAGGGACCCTAAAGGATGACATTCTTGGCCAGCAAGGACGGCGCCCCCTTTCAGAATCTGTCCAGGAGACAACAGCAGACGGCCCCAAACAAACACCAAACCAAAAGCTGCAACACCCCACCGGCGCCCTCGAAAGTGCTGACCCCAGAAGTTCAGCCAACTACCTCCCAGTGATCAGTGCGAGGTGCGGAAGCCAGGTGCTTCCCATCCCGGCAGCAGGCGGAGCATTCCCTTCACTCCCCACCTCCTGCGGGCCAGGAACTGGCACTTCAGGAACTGGCCAGATAGGCTCTTTCACTGGCGTAACCACCAAATAACTTTACAAATAACTGGCTTTCTATGTACTGTACATTTAAATCAAGAAGAACTTCTATTATTACCTTTGCAAGGACAATTTCCTATTGTACACTTTTTGAGAAAGACACATCACTGCAAAAATTGATAAAGAATTTTATCTTCCGGACGGCCAAACAGGGTAATATAAGAAAGAAAGTTGCCAAGTTCTCACGGTTTATCACAGCAAAACCCCTGTCGGCCCCCCTGCAGTGCCCCTTCTGCCCATCACTCGCGCCTCCCCAGTCTTCACTCAAGGCCGGCAGGGTTAGGGCAGGGACGCTGAGCCCTAGTACAGCACTGAAGGCCTCTGCCCACAAGGACACTCACGTTAAGATTGTCTCAGGCCAGCTTCAGATGATGCCTTAAGTTATAAATCTTCATTTTCTAAACACATCCAGGAGATAAAAATGTAAACATTATCGAGAAGCACGGTGTGTAGCTGAGCCTCCTACCTTTCCTGACCGCCAGCCCCCAGAAAGCCACCCATTCCATGAGCATCCTTCCAGACACGTCTCTGCACGTGACACTCACAGACGAAATGGACAGATTGTTCTGCTCTTCCCGTTCCACAAGCCCACAGAAAACGTCCAGAAGTGTAATTGCACAGAATCTTAGAGAAAGGCAACGAGATGTCAGAAATGTCTGCCATCCGGGCAGCTTGAGAGAAAAGTGAGTCCCTCACAGTGACAGGAGACACCCAGGGCCACACTCCTCATTTTAAAATCCCTTGTCTTTTCTGAACACACTTTTAGACTGCATCGGTCTGGAAGCAGTAGTGCTCGTGAAGCACCATTGACTGAATTAAAATAATATTCCATCGTCTGAAGAGAAACTCTGCGTCTGTGAATGGTGCTGGGGACCGAGCGCAGGTCTCAAGCATGCTAAGCACACACTCCCTGGCCTGCCCCGGAAACGTTCTCAGGCTTCCAGGAGGCCCACAGGTTTAGTGGTTCGGGTCTAAGGAGCCGCTGCATACTCACCCCAGCCACATTCTGCACTACGCTGTCGACTTTAAGTCTGTCTCCTCCAAGCCTTTGTCCTTGTGGACCGAGTCTTCGAAACTAACTAACTGAGGAAAACACTGCCCTCCACGGCTCACAGAAGGTGACTGAGAAATGGGATATCCCAGCCTCAGGCCACTTAAACATTTCATATTTTTAAAATCGGGTGTGCGCAGGCCATGTCCACGGTAGCTAAACCCCTACTTGGAACCATGAGAGCCATCGCCGGCTCCAGTTGCACAAGAGCTGCGTTCGGGCTCAGCGGTGAGCCGGGACTCTTCACTCCAAAGCATGATGGGCAAGAGGTGGTACCCGGAGGCAGACAGACAGACCTGGGCAGTGTCACAGCGGAGTCCACAGTCAGCTGTGAGGCTGGGCAAAGTTGCTCAGCCTGGTGATGCCTTGGTTTTCTTGTCTGTCAACTGAGACTAATAAAAACGCGGCTCCCTCATGACGTCATTAAAAGGGACAAATGGCGCTGAACACGCTCTCTCTCTGCAGGACCCCAGTGGGAAACCGTGGGGGCCGCTTCAAAAGCATCAAACACGTCAGGATGGCGACAGCAGAGCATCCGACCTAAGGCAGGCACTCGGCCCTCCCTCCGGGGTGGCAAGCACTCGGCACTCGGCACAGGGCAGCAGCAGCCACCGCCTCTTAGCTCTGTCTCCCCTCCCCGTGGTGCTCCCGCCACCCATGACAGCGCCAGCTCCCCTCAAGGGCAAAGTTTTACTGGGTGGGTCACTCCAAAAACAGGCAC
Source organism: Hystrix cristata (assembly GCA_004026905.1). Taxonomy (NCBI): domain Eukaryota; kingdom Metazoa; phylum Chordata; class Mammalia; order Rodentia; family Hystricidae; genus Hystrix; species Hystrix cristata. Next base: position 19,055 of record PVJO010014832.1, on the reverse strand, counting down.
CCGTGTCTCCAAAGGAACCTGAATTTACAAAGAAAAGAACTCCCCGAATGGAGGGCTCGGCAATAGAGGAGGATGTCACCACAGGCTCCCGTCACCTTCCCGCATGCCTTTCGCCAGCTGGGCTACACTAAGCGCTCCCCTCCTCCACGTCTCTGTGTGGAAGCCTTGCTCTGACCACCCAATTCAAGACCGGTTTGCCCGCCCTCCCTCAGGAACTCTCTATCCCCATTACCCTGTTCTAGGTTCACTTTTCCAGAGTATTTATATTGTATAACATGTTATCTCAATCACTTCCTCTATTATGTATATCATCTACTTGTTCTACTTTCTCTTTTTCCATAGCATTTATACTAACATATTGATTACTTATGTTTAACATTTATTATTTTTCCTATACATGAAAGCACACACAAACATGCAAGAATGTAAGCTTCTCAAGGTCAGGAATTTTTTGTCTGCCTTTGTTCACTGATGTGCTTAGAACAGTGTTCCGCACATACAAGATATTAGGTAAACATTCATTACAAGGATGAACACATGATCAAAGCAGGCCTCCCTTCTCCACCGAGGGATTCAGTTTCCCAAGTTATGGCAAACGGCAATAAGAACCAGCTCTGCACCTGAGTGCTCAGCAGAATTCAAGAAATGGGCGGCAAATTAACCATTTTCAAATCTCTACCAAACCCTCAGTTCAAAGGAATTTAATCCAATTATCTGGGCTACTCAATCCAATCCCTCCTTCAGCACTAATTCATATATACAGTTTGCTGCAATGGCTTGCAGCACTTATGAGTGGCACTTTATAGGAGGGTGCTCTTCAGAAGAGATACACTTGTCTAAATTGAGAACACAATAGTTATAAAAAAAATAAGCACTATGGGAGGCTGAGGCAGAGAAATCTTACATTCAAGCCCAAACTGTGCAATTTAACAACTCAGCAAGACCCTGTCTCAAAACAAAAAATAGAAAGGGCTGGGAATGTAGCTCACTGTGAAAGCCCTGTATTCAATCCCCAGTACCCAACCTCACCCCCTAAAGAGAGAGAGAGAACCAGGCATAATGACACAAACTTGTAATCCTGGCACTCAGGGAGGCTGAGGCAGGGGGACTGCAAATTCAGCCCAGCCTAGGCAAGACCCGTCTCAAAATTTAAAAAAAAAAAAAAAACTTAAAAAAAACTTAAAGAGGATGAGAAGAAAAAGAATCCCATGTTATTGCTTTACCAAACGACATGGAAAACCTGAGCTGTTAATGTCAAAGGGATGTAAGGTCTCTGCCCTGAAACTGTGCAGAAAGACGTTCCTTAGGGCCAAGCGTTAGGTGGTGCAGTTACAGGCAGCATCACAGGTAGAACCTCAGACTCCTGTCTGTGACCTCACAGTGCAAGCCTCAGGGTCCCAGGCACAGCGGTGAAGACACCTGTCCCTACGCCATGCCATCAGCTGAAAGACAACCCCAAAGCTGGGGTAGTACAGCTGCTGAATGGGGCATTTTCACGGTAAAAGAGCCGTAAGTTTAAGAACAATAGAGAAGAGCTGCCCCTCCACGCATGGTTAGAACGTAGCTCATTCAGCAGAAACACCCAGAGCGGGAAACAAACAGGACACACTCCAAGTTCTTTACTGAAGATAGGAATCACATCTGGCTCCCAATCCGAACGCAGGCCACAGGGTCTCCTTACAGGCTTACTCGGCGAAGCCCACAAGACCAGCCAAACATCTGGCTTCTGCCCCGCTTGAACCACCCCGCCCTCTCAGCCCTGCTCTTGGCACGTCTTGAACAAGCCTTCCTAGGCCACCACAAACTCTTTGGTGGGATCAGCAGGGAGACACTCGTCCTTTTCCCAAAATAACGTAAGCCAGAGGCAAAGGCCAAAGAGGTGGAGCCTGCAGGCCATTTTGCAAAAGTTTCAAATATCCTGATGCTGACCCCAGCAACAGAACCGTGGAGGGGCAGAGGCCCTGCCTCTCCTCCCCTGCTCGAGGTTCTCTCGCGCCTCTCTCACCTCAAACGTGCACATGCTTAAGGAAGACACCAAAGAGATCTTGGACAAGGTCATCCTCTCAGAGCCGGCCACTGGAAACAAAATTTCATTCGGCAAATTTAATACGGAAAAGTTGAAACTGAAAACGTGAAAGGCAACGTGCAGCACCCGATGCCAGCTCCATCCCCAGCCACCGAGGCACAGCCCCCCCAGGCTCTGGGGACCGCTCCCTCGCCAGGGCCTTTCTGAAATACGCGACTGCTTGCTATTTTCCAGACTCCTCTGCTGCCCTTTCCTCTGAAAAGGGAGGAAGCAGATTTCTTGGCTGTACCCTTTAAGAGGCCAAATAAAGTGTCCTCCTTCCCACCGCGGAGCAGACCCGTCAACACGCGCAGGCACATGTGTACTTTAACAATATAAATAAAGCCAAGGGGGTGGGGAGGAAAGGCTAGTTTGTTCGCCCAGACGGTCTAAAAATCAGCAGGCACCTGGGCGGCGACAGGTCTCTGCAAACGCAGCCCCTCCCGTAGCCGACTGCGACCGGCCCGGCCCTGCGGGAGCCCAAGGCCCGGGGCGGGCGGGGTGCGAAGCGCCGGGGAACGCGGCGCCCCGGGGCGGGGGACCCGGCCGCCGCCCGCCGCCCGCCGCCCGCCGTCCTCACCGTGGGGCACAGCAGGGCCTCGCCGTCGCCCGGCTCCGACAGCTCGCTCAGCTTGCGGTCCCACTGCAGCGCGCCCTGCTCCCCGCCCTCCAGCACCTCCATGGCGCCGCGCGGACGCCGAGGTCGGAGGGGCCGCGCTCCCCGCGCGTGCGTGTGCGTGTGCGCGCGTGTGCGGGGCGGCTGTGCAGGGAGGATCCCCCGCGCGTGTGTGCGCGCGTGTGCGGGGCGGCTGTGGCGGGCGGGGAGCGCAGGATCCCGGAGTCGCAGGCGTCCGGGCTCGGGTCGGGGCGGCGCTCCCCAGCGGGGACGCGCATCCGCAGCCAAGAGGAGACAGCAGTAGCACCCCGAGAAGGCGCCTCGCCCGGAGCCCACTTTCCACTACCACTCGGGACAGAAAGTTTCCGACTCCCCCGCCACGACCCCGCCTCCCTGCAGCGCAGTAGCCAATCGGAGACCCGTCTTGCCTGCCAGACCCAATCAGAAGTCCTTCTCTTCGCTTTATCCCGCCCACGAAGGCAGAGCCGCGGGAAGTCTCCGCCCAGACCTCGGAATGTGGGCCGGGAGCGCCGGTGACGTCACCGGGGAACTCCTCCTGCCCGAGCGCAGCCAGCTGCCGGAGGTCCGAGGCAACGGACCAATGGAGTGCTTGAATCCGGGAGTGATGGACGGGGAGATAGACCAACAAGAGAGGCGAACCTGGGAGGGCTAGCCAATCAAATAGAGACAAGAATACATTTTATTAAAGAGGGAGGGCGCGCGCAGTCCTCTCCGAGAATCGCGAGCCCGGAGTTGCTCCCCGGGAAAGGTGCGGGCGGGGCTGCGCTGAGGGTTTCCTTAGAGGACGGAGACGGAGTCGGAGTATTGCCAAGCAGCCTAGTTCATTTGAGTCACTCGGGATTTTCATAAAACGAGTTACATCTTTGCAAAAGATAAATATTGCCCCTGTGTATGATCACAATTCTAGCAAATGATCACAACTTGTTCTTCATCGTTTCTGCCCATTTTCAGTTTCTCCTTCTGGCATCCTTCGTATGGGCTTCGCTTATTTTGGTTTTTTGTTTATTTTGTTTTTCTTTTATCCACTTCACAGCATTACTGAGAAGAGGCCATACGGTGATTTTTTCAGGTGCCTGAGCAATGGCTGAAGTTCTTCAATTCTCAGAGCTTCATCCAGTGGAAAGCCAGGCAACACAGATAAGAAATGCGCAGTGTAACTTTGGAAAGTGGTAACTGCTGTCAAGAAAAACATAAGCAGGGTAAAAGGACGGTTGGTGCTACTTCAGGTGTTGGTTGGAGAGGCTCTTTCTGGGCAGGTGACATCTGAACGCCGTGGGAATGAAACAAGATGTAGACGACTGGCGGTGTGTGGTGGAGAGGGGGAGAGGGGCCGAGAGAGATGGACCCCCTCCAGATCACCCGCCTGCCTACATTAGAGAAGAGAGAGCTTCTTCTAAAAAAACCAGGTTTTATTTTCTCCTTTTCAATGCCTCCTTTTAAGGAACCAGTCCTTGAAATATAGTTTGTCCACTTGAAATATAAAAGCGCCTTTGCCAGTCAGCTCTAGATGTTTTGCAAAATAGCACATTCAGGTACCAGGAATTGCTTTGTCCCCTTCAGAGTAATCTCTGGAGGTGGGAAAAGTCAAGTATTTTAGAATTTTATGTTGACTTCAAGCAGCAGTTTACCATGTAAACTATTCCATTTGTCCAGCACTGTGTCCTGGAGTATTTTGGAGACTATTTTAATGCTTAAATAGAAACTCTGGTTTGTGGGTATCGCTTTCCTTAAATAATAGTTTTCTCACTTTTCTCGTTGGTCCTTGGTTTTTCTTTTCCAACCTGTTGACCTCTTTCACCATGGCCTTTCCAAAGATATGCTTTCAACTCTTCGTTGGGGGGATGGTGCTGGGGATTGAACTCAGGGCCTTGTGGCTTGCTAGGCAAGCACTCTACCACTTACACTAAATTCCTAACCCCATGCTTTCAACTCTTAAAGACCTATTTTTTTTAAAATAGTATCCAGCACGAGCAAGTGAGGTTAGAAACATATACATTCTCCTTAATGTAGGAAAGCAAACGTTTGTCAAACATTTCTGTTTTTGACACAATCGGGTCTTGCTTATGTCCACGTGGGAGGCAGCTTCTAAAATGGCCTCTAATGACTCTTCTTCCTGAGTCAGCATCACTGGGTAAGTCCCCACTCTGGAGTGCGGCTAGACTCAAGGACTTCGTCAAGCAAATAGAATATCTCAAAAGTGAGAGGACATCAAAAGGATGCTCTCCCTCTCTTGCTCACTGAGGGAAGCCAGCGTCATGCTGTGAGCTGCCCTCTGGAGAAGGCAGTGTAGCATGGCACCAAGGAGGGTGCTCAGCCACCAGCCAGCAAAGGACAGAGGCCCTGGGTCCCACAGCCCATCAGAAACTAAATTCTGCTCACAACCCTGGAAGTGAGCTTGGACGCTTCTTGCCCCAGGTGAGGCTCGAGATGCTACAGCCCTCACCACACATTCAGCTGCAGTGAGAAACCCTGAGCCAGACACCAGAGAAGCCTCCCTCAGATTCCTGACCCAATGGCATTGTGCGATAATAAAGTACGGTGTGTTTTACGTCACTAAGTTTTTCCTTTGTTAAATAGGTAAAAGAGGTATTATGATCACTGGCAGCCTGGAGGACTTGGTTAAATTTATCTCTACTCTAATTATAATATAATCCCTCAAGGTGAGTTTCGTCAGCTGCCTTTCTTCCTGTATTCTTCAGTTAAAGGTGCGCAAGAATTCCTGCCGGCCCACCTTCCGTTTCTGCATCTTGAATGCCAGATTCTTTCACCGTCCCTCTCAGTTTCAGGAGGTAGCAGTTTGGTTGACTCTTTTCCCAGCACTCGTTCACTTCTGTTATTAACAGGTCAATGGGACCTGTGTAATTAGGACTCAAACTTTCCCAAAAGCAAAATAAGATGTAGATGAGATATTTTTCTGATTTTCCCTAATACTGTTTACTATTTTTTCATGCACCCATTTACAAATTTACTCTGCATTCCTTTTATACCTTCATCTCAGTTACTAAGATAAATTGAAGATTCCCACATGATGAAAATAGAAGCCTCCTTCCAGGTTGACGTGGGCTCCCATCAGCATGCTTTGTATTTGGCCATTTGACAAACATTAATCTATTGAATTTTCCCTTTTCATACCCTGTTTTCAGTTTATGCACAAGAATTCGTTAGGTACCTGGGAAATTCCAAGCACTATTTTATCCACATTTTTCGAGGTATGAAACTCTCTTAGAGAAATAAATAGGGTTCTGCCATTTGCCTTTTACTAGACTGCTGCTTGGGGAAGAAAAAGACCATGTTCAGTCTAGCTATGAAGATGTGAAACCCAGTGGCGGAGCACAGGAAGACAGACGCATTCTGGCATTTCTCAGGCGGTCCTGGATTTGGGGCCGACCTTTGACCTCAAGCCTTAACAAGTCCCCATCAAGGCAGCCAAAGAAACTGAGGTTGGTGATGCTCAGGAAGATGACTCTTCTTCCTCAGCTGGAGCTTTTCCAGAAGATTTGGTCCGGCTACCCCATGAATTCAGGAGGTCAGTGGCAAGCCTGTTGGCCGTAGTGCTGAAAGGAAAAGTCAGCCTAAGCCAGTGTGAAAAAGCTATGCGAAATACCAAGCAAAAGCAACCAGAGCCACATCCTAACACAAGTACATGACATGAGCAGCGATTTGGTCTTCCCAAGGGAAAGTGTGAGGAGTGTGAGACTTACAAGGACCTCTCTCCCTCTCCCCAGGGCAGGGGGGTGAAAGAGGTGGCACCATGTTAACAGGCATCTGATCTATCATTCCAGGGGCTTCCACAAGCAAGCATCACCAATAGGTGACTTAGAACTGCAGAAGTGGTCATCCCACATTTCTGGTGGCGGGAGGTACAGCCGGTACCGACTGAGCCAGGCTCCTTCTGGGAGGCTGGGCACACTCCTTTCTGTCTTCTGCAGGAGGGCCTCATCTTAGCCGCTTTCATCTGCCATGACTCCAGTTCCAAGGAGAGTCCATTCCGAAGAATTGGGAGTTGGAACTTTATCCTACCTTTCTGGGGTACAGAAGTCACCTAAGTGGCCATCGACATGACCACACAAGTTTCTAGTACAAGCACGAGGTGCTTTGACTTCTCTGTCATTTGATGGTCCTCAAACATACTTCACTGATGAAACCATCACTGCCTAAAGAAACAAAGCAAGACTCAGCACACTCCAGATTCAGCCTCCCTGTCGTTGTCCTGCAGCGTGTCTGCCACCCTCCTCTGTCCTCTTCCGTGTGTATCCGTGTGAGCACTTGCACTGCAGATACTCTCAGTTCTCTAGTAGGATTTTGGATCTTCCTTATTGAAACCATTTGTGATTACACAATTGTTTCTGTACTTTTGAGACTTTCATTCCTCTTGAGTGTTTTTTTTTTCCTTTCAGTATAACAAACTGTGGAATCCTGCCTATCTCATCTCTGCACATCATTTAAATAAATTCCGGAGATATATTTTGTCCTCAACACTTTTGCTTTCTACTAGCTTTTGAAAATTTTCTTTCCACATCGGTATGTTTTATCATTGACTAGTTTGGAAGGGGAGTACTGTGACTACTCCTCTACCTTTCTTCTTTTCTTTCTTCCTGTTAGAACGGTCTGGATCTATTTATTTATTTGTCCGTTTATTTTTGAGGTGGGATCTCACTAGGTTGCCCTCGCTGGCCTCCAAGCCTTGGGCTCGAGTAGTCCTTCCGTCTCAGCCTCTTGGGGGGCCGAGACTGTGGACGGTCTTCACCTCACCCAGCAGCCATCCGTCTTCCGGCTAACAAGCCGGAAGCGTTTTCCAGCTCTGAGGATTTTCTTTCAGGGGTGTGACGTAATCAGAAACAAAGTCTTTCACTCCTCAGCTGTTATTCTTTCTCACATACAGAGCAGAGAAGAAAGACGATGTCTCGGAGAATCCGGCCCCTCCTCAGGAAATCTGGGCTATCCGTGTTGGCCTCGGGGGCCTGCTCAAGTGGTCCTGAGGACTGTGAGCACTGTGACAATGAGTCAAACGAGAGCCTTATTTTTAAGTGTAACTCCTTCAGTGAAGAAATATGTTTGGGGACAGGAAAATGATCCAAAAATGGGTGTGCTTGACTAGGAACACATGTGGTAGTGAATGTTGATGGTGACTTTGTAGGTGCTGTGAGGTGCAGTGTGGTCCCTAAAAGACACGTGGCAGCCCAAACCTCCAGCTCCTCGGGAAGGACAAAGGGGAGCTGCTGCCAACCTTGGTTTGCTCCCGGGTAGACGGTGGGCTAGAAGGGGCTGGAAGGTATCTGAGCCATGGCTGCCGTGGGGACTGCTTGTTGGTAGGGAGGAAATGGCCCTTGAGCACTCCTAGGTGGGGTCACTTTGCCTGAAGCCAAGAAACCCTTCTCTCTGTCGGTTATGCTTGTCTAGAGGTCCCCCACAGCCTTGTGTGCTCACGGTGGGGCCTTGGGGAGGCGCCCGTGTTCATCAGTGGATTGCTGAGTTTATTATGGCTAAATGTGACGTCAGGAGGGGAGGCCTCGTTGGAGGAGGGTCACCGGGGCGTGGCCTGGAAGGGTCTATCTCCCTCCTCCTCCTTCCTTCTCTCTCTCTTTCCTGCCTCCACGCCTTGAGCAGCTGCCCCTCTGCCGTGCGGCCCTGCCTTGGAACCCGCCGACTGTGAGCTGAAACCTCTATAAATCAACCTCCCTCCTTTACCTCATGAGCGTCAGGTACTGTGTCCCAGCAACAAGAAGGTAATGAAGACACTGTCTGTTACCGATTTTCTAAGGAAAGGCTGTGAAATGTGAGGGAGAGAGATCTTTCCCCATCTTGCCAAGATCTGAGATGGCAGAAGCCACAGAGCAACAGAAAGCAACAGGTAGCCATCGTGGGTCACTCGCCTTCTGCACCGAGCTGTCTGAGGCTAACTCGTGCTCCAGCATTCTCAGGCTCCCCAGTTTCATTCTGAATCCCCACGTGCATGAACTCATCGGCCTGCGAAGGCCTTTGAAAATCGTAGTAAAGAGGCTGAGGATTTAGCTAATTGCTTGAAAATAAAATCTTATTATATTAAATCCCTGCCTTACAACATATATAAGAAAAAAATGCAAATGGACTAAGGATATAAATGTTACAAAAAAATTATCCAGGGAGACTAGACATGCAATAGTTTTATAATTTTGTTGGGGCCAAAGTATAGGCATAATATAAATTGCAAAAAACATAGGAAAAGATTTACCTATACCTGACTACAAGAAGGCCCAAGAAAGGCTCGGGAGGCTTCAAGGATGCAGTGTGCTGGGCCACACATTTTCCTCAGACCAGTGCAGGGTCCTCACCTGCGGGTGTTGTTTGCACTGGGTCACAAGGAAGCTGGTGGAGGGAAAACACAACCGGAAACCAAGCTACCGCACCCAAAAAGACGGGAGTTTAAATTTCTGCCGGACTTATGGTCATTTCTACAACACTGCCCCCAAGTGGCTGTTGAGGAAAATGCAGCTAGCAAACCTAAAGTGATAGTTCGGACCACCAGGGCCTGAGGCAGTCATTAATTAAAATCCGTTCTCATCTTCGGTCTTCATTTCCGGCCCACAAGTCAAGGCACAGAAGAAGACGCTGAAATAGTCGGTGCTGAGCCACTGCTGCTGGGAAGAATCAAGGTCAGGTTCCCGAGAGGCTGGGGTGACAATTCCATCACCTGATCAGTGCACAGAAATACATAAAATCCTGCACCGACCCGTCAGTGCAGACAGACAGCACCCAAACAATCCTGCGGGTGCTTCTGTTTCAAGAAACCTTTTAAAATGTATTTTCTCTAAAAGGCGCCTCAGCCTCCTCCCACTCAGGAACGCTACCGAACTCCCGAGTACTACGCCCAGAAGGACTTTACACAACAAAGTCACCAACAAAAACTGTGAAAACCTAACAGCGAACAGACCACAAAAACGCACTTATTTACAGTAGGAGAGCTGGACAAGAAGGCTGAGCGTGACCTCGTGCGCCGTTAGAGAAACGTGCCCACCCGCGACCCAGGATCATCCCGCGCACGTCCTCAGTTACAAACAAATCTGAGCAACGGGCCCATTCTCACTGCAGAAGCCTTGAGTAGCCAGGGTCGACTATGTTCGCACTCTGCAATTCTTCTCTAATACTGAGCGGATTTTCTGTTACCTGTATCTGCTACTGTTTGTTTGGCCATTCGCTTTCGGATGGAATTTGAGGAATTTAAAGCTACTACCACAGTTGACGCTTCTGCAGACGCCCTCCTACAAGCGTCTTGTGGAAATAATGCGCGCATTTCTTTTGGATATGTATTCCAGGGTGAGAAATCACTGTGCGTGTTCAGCTTTATTATAAACTCAATTTTCCAAACCGGTTCTACCATTTTTACCCTCATCGGCAATACCAGAGTTTCACTCGCTCTGCATCTTCACGAACCCCCGCTATTGGCAGTCTTTTTAAATGTACTTAATCGGATAAGTGTGTGCTTCTGTACATTTATTGGCCATTTGGGTATATGTCTTTGTAATGCATCTTTTCAAGTCTGTTGTGCATTTTTCTTTTTCCTGTTTTGTAGCGCTGGGCATTGAACTCAGAACCTTGAACATGGTAGGCAAGCATTGTGCTACTGAGTTAGCTCCCCAACCTTCCCTTGTGTCCATTTAATTAGGATATTTTTCTTACTACTAATTCATAGTCTTCATGTACTCCCAGTTTCCCCAAAAATAAAACCCAGCTGGAAAATAATCAGCCTTGAAAACTAGACATCAAAAATGCCAGCTCCACTCAGCCTATCCTTGCCTCACTTTGATTGGGATTGCATTAAATCCGTGTAACAATTTTGGAAGCATAGCCATTTTGATTAGATGGGTTTTGCCTGTCCAGGAACAGGGGACACCCTTCCATTTTCTGATGTTCTACTTGACTGCCCTTTGCAGCATGATGTAATTTTTATTGTAGAAGTCCTTCACTTCCTTGGTTAGCTTAATATCTAAGTATTTAATTTTTTATGCTATTGCAGATGGTATTGTTTTCTGAATTTCTTTTTCAGTGAGTTCATTATTAGTGTATAGGAATGCTATTGATTTGCGTGTGTTTATTTTGCATCTCACTATATTGCTGAATTTGGTTATTAATTCTAGGAAACTTGTAAGCAGAGGATGGTGTCATCTGCAAGTAATGATATGTTGACTTTGTCCTTCCCTATACATAGCCTTTCTATTTCTCTCTCGTACCCTATCGCACTGCCTAATGTTTTGAGGACTACGTTGAATAGGAGTGGGGATAATGGACATCTCTGTCTTGTTCCGGATTTTAGAGGAAAAGCTTTCAGTTTTTCCCTAATTAATGTGATGTGGGCAGTAAGTAAGTCATAAATGGCTTTTCTCACATTGAGATAAGGTCTTTCTGTATCTATTTTCTTCAGGGATTTTTTTTTTTATCATGAATGGATGTTGGATTTTGTCAAAGGCTTTTTCTGTATCTATTGAGAAGATCATGTGATTTTTGTCCTTGCTTCTGTGTACATGATGAAATACATTTATTGATTTGTGTGTATTGAGCTATCCTTGCATCCTTGGGATGAAGCCCACCTGGTCATGGTGTATCATCTTTTGGATGATTTATTACATTCTGTTTTCCAGTATCTGGTTAAGGATTTTTTGCATCTATGTTCGTTAGAGAGATTGGCTTGTAGTTCTCTTTTTTGGTTGATCCTTGTCTGCTCTGGGCATCAGGATAATGTTAGTTTCTGAGAATGACTTCGGAAGTACTCTTCCCCTCTTAATTTCATTAAATGGTGTGAGGAGTATTGGTGTTAGATCTTCCCTGAAGTTCTTGTAGAATTTGGCTGTGAATCCATCCAGTCCTGGGCTTTTCTTAGTTGGTAGTTTTCCTATTCCTGTTCCAATCTCACTGCCTGTTATTTGATTGTTCAATATTTTTAAGTCTTCTTGGTTCAGTTTTGGTAATTTATGTGTATCTAGGAATCTCTTCATTTCTTTCTTTGCTCCAGTTTTCTGGCATACAGGTTTGTGAAATAGTTGCTAATAATTTTCCGAATTTCAGCAGCATCCGTTGTGATTTCACCTTTTTTATTTCTAATTGCATTGGTTTATGTCTTTTCTTTCCCTTTTGGGGTAAGATTGACTGAGTGTTTGTCTATTTTGCTTATTCTTTGAATAACCAGCTCTTTGATACATTGATTTGTTGGATGTTTTTAGTCTCCGTTTTATCAGTTTTTCTCTGATCTTTATAATCTTCTTCCTTGTGTAAACTCTGGATTTCGGTTGTCCTTGTTTTTTTTAAGACCTTGAGATGAATCATTCATTAGGTTATTTATTTGGGCTTGTTCCATTTTTCAAATGTGGGTATTCACAGCTATGAACTTCCTGCGAAGGAGCTCTTTTATTGTGTGCCATAAGTTCTCAGATGTTGTGCGGGCATTACCATTTCGTTCTATGAACTGTCTTATTTCTTCCTTAATTTCCTCTGTGACTCACTGATCACTCAGGAGTGTTGTTTCAGTTCCATACATTTCCATGGTTTCTGGGGTTTCTTTGCTACTGATTTCTAGTCTCATTGCACTGTGGTCTGATAATATGCATAGTAAATTTCTGATTCTTCTGCATTCACTCAGACAGGCTTTATTAGCTGTACATGTTCTATTTTGGAGAAAGTACCATGTGTGGCTGAAAAGAATGTGTACTCTGTTGTTGAATGGAACACTCTGTACATAGCTATTAAGTCCATTTGTTTAAAAGTTTGGTTCAACTCATATTTCTTTGATGATTTTTTTGTTTAGTTCATGTGTCTATTTGTGGTAGTGGGGTTTTAAGTTCCCCCACTATAATTGTATTGATGTTTATTTGATCTTTTATGTCCATTAGTGTTTGTTTTATGAAGTAGGGTGCACCATAGTTTGGTGCATATCTTTTTATTGTTATATTGTTGTGTTGTTTATGTTGTTAATGCCTGTTGAATACTTCCATTAACCAATATGTAGTGCTCTTCTTTGACTCTTTTGGTAAGTCTTGGCTTGAAATCTGCTTTGTCTGAAAATAGGTTAGCTGCTCCTACTTGTTTTTGAAATTTTAGTCTATGAATTTTTGTGTTCAGTGTGTGTCTTGTACACAGCGTACTGCTGGATTTTGTTTCTTGATCCATTCTGCTAAACTGTCTTTAATTGGCTAGTTGAGTCTATTTCCGCTGATAGTTTTCATTGATAGTTATTGACTTATTCCTATCATTGTATTATTTTCCTGTTGCTGTTTTGTTTCTTTCCCTTCACTTAATTGCTAGCCCTGCCAATGCATCATTTTATTAGACTTTTTGGCACTGATTACTTCACCATCTGCTTCTAGGGTGTCCTTGAGACTATTTTGGAGTGTTGGTTTGGTTGTCATGATCTTTTTAAAGTTTTCCTTATCATGGTAATATCTTATTTCTCCATCAATTCTGAAAAATAATTTTGAAAGGTATAATAGTCTGAGTTAGAAGGTTTTTTTTTTCTTTTAAAGCTTGAAACACTTTATTCCTTTCTCTCCTTGTTTTTAAGGTTTGTGTTGAGAACTTCGTTGTAACTCCCCTTTAGAGGTGATTCATAGCTTTTCTCTAGCAGCTTTTAAGATTTTGTTCTTGTGTTATATTTCTGGTATTTTAATTATCATGTTGCATGGAGTGAGTCTTTTCTGATTGTGGCTATTCATGGTTTATATGCCTCACTTATCTATATGTTAAATGTTTTTTCCATGTCTGGAAAGTTTTCTGCGATTACTTCTGTAAACAGGTTTTTTATGCCCTCTGTGCTGTCTTCTGAGTTTTCTTTAATTCTCTGTTCAGCGCTCACCCTTGCCAAGCCTGTCTCCCAAGGCCGTCTCTCACCCGGCCTGCGTGGTAGAACAACACTGTGGTCCTGGAGTGAAACTCTCTTCCTAATTGCTGGTCTTGTTTTTGATCAGGTCAGTCTTTCAGTTGTCACATCTGCTGCCCTGTGCTATGAAAAACCACCGTGGTAATCAGTGTGGAAATTTCCCAAAGAAATAAAATCAGAAATTATGTTTGATCCAGCTATTCCTCTTCTAGGGATCTTCCCAAAAGAGTTAAAGACATCATATTACAGTGACACATGCATACCCATGTTTATAGCAGCACAATTCATAACAGCTAAATCCTGGAAGCAGCTTGTACACCCATCAACAGATGAATACATAAAAAATGTGGTATCTATAAACAAGGGAATAGTACTCAGTGATAAAGCAGTATAAATTCAAGACATTTGTAGGAAAATAGATACACCTGGAAAACATAATGTTAAGTGAAATAAGTCACACAAGCTTGAACACTGTAAGCTCTCATTTGACTAGGGCAAAGTGTAAATAAAGAGCAAAATAAAGAATTTATAGAAGGAAACAGGGAGATGGATCTTCTGCAAACAGGAGGGGATCTGGGAAACCTCGGGTTAGGGGATATGGGAGGAAACAGTGAAGTAAAAAATATTTAAGGTGAGTCATACACATGTACCAAATTCCCACAAGGAACATGAATATAAGTTGTAACCATGAGCTAAAACTAGTAACAATAATAATGAAAACTGCTAACGGGGTCTAGAGACAGATGGACCGAGGTGGGTAGGCAGGGGAAGGGGATAAAAAAGAACCAAGATGTGTTGTACACATGTACCCACTCCCTAAGATTAATGTGAAACTTATGTATTACAAATATGTACTAATAAAATACAATTTGAAAAAGACTTGTGTTTCTCTTTTTTGAATGTTAGAATTCACTACTGAAACCACCTGTGCTTGGAGTTTGCTTATTGAGAACATTTATAATAATAGAGTTTATTACAGTGTATTTTTCTGCACCTCCTAGAGCATATGTAAAATAGCTGCTTAAAGTTTGTGTTTCATGTTTCAGCATTAAGGGCATCTCACAGTTTACATCCACTGGCCAGCATGTCTTTTGGGCCTCGGCTGCTGTATTAGCCAGCTCAGGTTGACCTACACAGTGTGACTAAATGACACAAATTTACTTCTCACATTTCTGCAGCCTGGAAATCCAAGCTCAAGGTGCCAGGAGATTCAGTTTCTAGTTGAGGGCCCCCTACGCAGGCCCCCCAACCCCGGGCCAGCACGTGACCTTTTCTCAGTGCACAGATTGGGGTTTGGAGAACTTTCTCTTTCTCCTCCCATAAGTGCACTAATATAACCTAATTACTCCCCAAAGGCTGCATCTGTAAACAATCACATCGCGGGTTAGTTTCGCACACAGATTCTGGGAGAACACAATATTTAGTCCACTGCAGTCACATTTACCTGTTTGAGATTTTTCTTTCAAAACAGAGTGAGTTTGGATTTGATCCTGACCATTGTGATTGTTAAATTGTGCAGACTTTGGTTCCTGTGAGGGTCTCATTAGGGAATATTGACTTTTTTTTTTAATATTTTAAACAACCAAAATACGTTCATAAATGAGCTGGAAAATGTTACCTCTTCTATGATCTAAAAGTGTTCATGGAAGATTATTTTTTCCTCAAGCATTCATATAAGATTATTTTTTCCTCACTTTATTAGTGAAACAATCCGGGTTTGGAGTTTATCTTCTTGTGAGAGGATTTCAACTGTCAAATCGATCTCATTCAGAGATAGAAGACGTCTTAGATTTTCCTGTTACTAAGTTCGAGCCTCACCTGCGTGACTTGGCAACCTAGAGAGAACCTGCCTCAAAATTAAAATAAAATAAAATAATATATCTGGGAATACAGTTCAATGTAGATATCTATTAAGTCTAATTTTATGGAGTCTTTATACAGTATAGGTATTGGTCTGCTCTCTGAGGTGTAACTGGCAGTTCTTCCCACTCTGTAGATTGTCTCTTCACTCTGTTGGTTATTTCCTTTGCTGTCCAGAAACTTTTTAATTTGATGTGATCCTACTTGAGATTTTTGGTACTATTTCTGGTGTCATTGAGAGTCTGTTCAACACATCTTTGTCTATGCTTTTGTTCTCAAGAGTTTTACCTCCCTTATCTTCAGCAGATTCAGTGTTTGTGTTTTAATGTCTGTGTCTTTGACTTCAGTACGTGGTGAGAGACATAGATTTAAATTCGGTCTTCTGCACGCGGTCACCGATTTTCCCAGCACCATTTGAGAAAGAGGATATATGTCCTGTAGCATGTTCCTGACCCCTTTGTCAAAGATTACGTGGCTGAACGTGCCTGGGGTTTTGCTCCGTGAATCTGCACGTCTCTTTTTGTGTCAGCACCTTGCTATTTTTCATCAACACAGCTTCATAATGTAACTTGAAATCCAACATTGTGATGCTTCCTGCTTTGCTCTTATTGCCTAGGATTGCTTTGGCATTCTGGGTCTCTTCTGGTTCTCTATAAATTTTAGGATTATTTCTTCTATTTTTGTGAAGAGTGCTGTTGGTATTTTCATCGGAATTGTCTTAGTGTTTATACTATTATTACAGGTCTCTGTTCTATGGCAAAGGTGGTACATTATGGTTCCAGTTTGTCTTTGATACTATCATTTGTTGATTTTATTACTATAGCCACGGCAACATATTGCTGCTATCAATTGGTTCTTTTCTTGGGGGTCATTAACAATACTGTGGCACCTGGGTGAAGAACTGGGTACTGAACCAAACACACTGCAGCCTTCCCTGAGAAATGAACAAAGGGGCTCAGACCCTGGGACAGAGCAAAGGCCAATAGTCATGCTGAGAGGAAATCGCTGAAAAGTGAACATTAACTAAAGAGGTGTCCATACCAAGAAAGCTTTCCACAAGTATCCATCTACAAGCATCAACACAAAAAGCAAACACACAAAGATAGAAACGTGATAAAGTAAGGCAGCAAAATGCCTCCAACAACTGCCACCTCACCCAAAGCTGATCCATGGAACACCAAAAGGGAGGAAGTCAAAAGGCACATGGAGGTATTATTCAAAACAGATAATGGGCTTAATAAGGAAAACAATCAGCAAGTCTACAGAAGACAATAATAAAGAACTAGTCGAGCTAAGCAAAATGATGCAAATGAATGACTAGGGCTGTTATCAGTGACAATAAGTGAAAAATACCTTAAAAACAATAAGAGAACATAAAAAATATCCAAGAGGAAACCAGAAGGGAGCACAAGTAGCATAAAAACTATTTACTGAAATCATAACAGAAAGCATTACAAATATAAGAAAAGAATTTATCATACAAATAAGTGAAGTAGTAGAACCCCAAATAGCCACAACTGGAAAAGTACCTGCCCACAACACATCATAGTCCAAATCCTAGAAGCCAACACAAGAACAGAATTCTAAAGGTGTTAAAGAACAATGAATCTCTTATACAGGAAAACCCATTAGAATTAGAACATATTTCTCAACACAAATCTTAAATGTCAGGGAAGCACGGAGTGATGGGCTTAAAGCCTGAAAAGAAAATCATTTCTAACCCAAATTGATATACCCTGGAAAATTATCTTTCAAAGTTGGTGGGGAAAATAAGGTAGTTCCATGATAAAGAGCACCAAAAGAAATTTGGGACCACTAACCAGCGCTCTAAAAACTTCTGAAGGATATCCAAGAGAAAAACAGTGATGCAAACAGTGACCCTTGAAGGTCCACTTGAATACACCAGGTAGGGTGAGCAGTTAAGAAAAAAATCACCAACAGAAAAAGAATGCAATGACAGGAATAATTCAATACCTACCAATAATAGTGCAGTGTGCATGGTCTCAATTCCTGAATCAAAAGACACAAATTGGCAGAATAGATCAAGAAACAAAATCCAGCAGTATGCTATATATAAGAAACACATTTAACCCAAAAAGAAATTCATAGACTAAAAATCAAAGAATGAAAAACAATATATTCCATGTGAAGGGAAACTGAAAACAAGTAAGTATCTTTATCCTATTTTCAGAAAAAATGGACTTCAAGCCAAAACTGATAAAAAGAGGCAAAGAAGGACACTCCATATTGTTTAAGAGAACAATTCAACAGGAATAGGTAACACTTATTCACATATATGCACCAAATACTGAAGCATCTGGTTTCACAAAACAAGGACTACTGAACATAAAATACCAGATAAACATAAAAGCATTACAGTATGGGACCTCAGTACCCCACCATCACAAATAGATCAACTGGACAAAAACAATCAACAAAGATTCATTAGAATTGAGTTAAACCTTTGAACAAATTGGCTTAATAGATATCTACAGGGTATTTCACCCAACAACAGAATACACATTCGTCTCAACAGCACACGGAACTTCCTCCAAGATGGACTTATAACAACAACAAAACAAAACAAAACAAAAAGAAAAGAAAGAAAGAAAAGACACAATCAATGCAGTTAGAAATGGAAAAGGTGAAATCACCATGGACACTGCCAAAATCCAGATTATTAGCAAGTCCTTCTCAAACTTGTACACCAATAAATTTGAGAATTCAGAAGAAATAGATAAATTCCTACATACATATGAATGATGAAAACTGAACCAAGAAGATGTAAGTATCCTGAGTAATCTAATAACAGGCAATGAAATTGAAGCAGTAACTAAAACCTACCACATAAGAAAAACCTGGTCGACTCTTATACAATTCAGCAGTAACTCTCCTATCCAATAATTCTCAAGCCCTTTAGTGAAATTGGAACTGAAGGAGTACTCACAAAATCATGCCTCAAAGCTGATGCCCAAACCAGACAAGTATGTAACCTAAAACAAGGACTGCAGACCAATCTCTTTATAATGAATACAGATGCAAAAATCCTCAAGAGCATACTGGCAGAGTGAAATTATCAAAAAGACCATACATCATCACCAAGTAGGATTCATCCCAGAAATGCAAGGATCGTTCAATACATGCCTATCAATAATGTAAAAAGAAAAAAATACAAAAAGTATAAAAGTTATTTTACTTAACATAGAGTAAGTTGTCCAGGATTCGAATCTCAGGAACCACGCAGGAAGTCCAGAACCCGATAAAGTCTCACTTCTCCAGAACAACTGTATGGTCATCCCGGAGTCCGGGATTATCTGACCGCAGGTGCAGGGTTTCCTGGGCTTGTGCCAATGGGACGGTACTTCCGGAGCGAGGACAGTGCCTGCCTGCTTTCTTACTAAACACGGCAGAGAAGTCGGTAGACTAAGCAGAAGACCGTTCCATACTGGTTCTAATTAATACAGCAGAAGGTGCTGTGTTTTAGTCAATGTGGTGGATGAAACTATTGGCCTAGATGAAGCCCAAAAGGACCGGTAAGTTTCTAAAGCTCTGAAGGCACCCAGACCTCACAACCTCCACTGCATTCTTCAGCAACTGAAAATTCAGCTGCCCCCGAGAATCAGCTCAACAGTTTCGAAGTTAAGAAACCC
>PVJO010014831.1:0-46948 GCA_004026905.1 Hystrix cristata | reverse complement strand
TCCACCTCTTGAACCGCTTCCCCTTCGAGAAAGACCCACCTCCCTACTATCATCTTTTATTTTGCTCCTTCTTTATATTTTGGGTTTCTGGCGTAAGAGAAACCGCGCGCTATTTAAGCTTGTGCGTCCGTTTCGTGTCACCTGACACTGCGGTCCCGACGCGCATCCCTCCAAGTGACTCGAGTGCCTCCCTGTGAGCAAATGCCACATTTTCTTCCTCCACGCATCAGCCGGTGGACGCTCAGGCTGTTTCCGAGATTTAGCTATTGCGAAGCGCGCTGCTACAAACACGAGCGCACGGATCACCGCCATGCGACGTCTCTAACTCTTTCGGGAAGAGCCCTAGAAGGGGACTAGCTGGTTGAACAGGGTTTCTAGTTCTAGTTTTTTGAGGACTCTCCAACTACTCCAGGGACCTCATTCACTGGATTCATGGAGCAAGTACCTTTCGTGACCGGCTCACTTTACCTGACACAGTGTCCTCAAGGCTCACCCACCCATGTGTCAGAATTTCCTTCCTTTTCGTGGCTGAATACTATTCCCTCGTAGGGACGGACCACGCTGTGTTTATCTAGTCCTCTGCTGAAGGACACGGGACTGCTCCCAACTCTCGGCGACCGTGAATGATGCTACTCTGAGCGTGTGTGTGTGAAATCTCTCCGAGACCCTGTTTTTAACTCTTTCACTGTACACCCAGAAGGAGGATCACCGGGCCGTGTCACAGTCCCGTGTTTAATTCTGTCTGGACCCGAGCGCACGAAGGTTCCGACTGTCCACACCCTCATCAGCACTTACTAACTCACGACTGCAGCCGTCTCAGCAGACAGGACGTGTCCACCCTCCTGCAGCTTCCTCACAGCTCCCGCCCTTTCCCCACAGAAACTGTCCTTGTTTCTCGGCCACCTCCTCGGAGCCTAGAACGGCGCCTGCCACTCGCAGGTGCGTGCAATGCACAAGTCACTGAGTGAGCAGGGAGGAAGGAGACCCTCATGGAATGCCTGAGAGGCTGGGTGTGGCGGCGCACGCCTGTCATTCCAGCACTCTGGGAGGCCGAGGCAGGAGGATTGCAAGTTTGAGTTTAGCCCGGGCAACTTAATGACGTTGCAAGGCTTTATCACAAAATTAAAAAAAAAAAAAAACATTTAAAAGGGCTAGGGGTGTGACGATCGTGGGTTTGAGACCCAGCACTGGAAGAAAAAGGGGAAGGGGGCTTAAAAGACAGGCTCTGGGGACTGAGGTAGTGGGTGGCAGGGAGATAAAGGAAAGAAAGATCCCAGAGTACAGTCCACAGCCGCTGAGTCACCCTGATTTTCCCCCGGTGTCCATTTCTCCCTCTTGGGAGTCACAACGATGTCCCCCTCACGGCCGCGCGAGGCTCTCTGCAGCGCGCACACCTCCCTCCCTGCTCACACAGAGCCCTCCCACACCACGGCGTCGGGACAGAGGAGAAACTATCTAGGGAATGTGTTTTCGACAAACCCAGCGCCAGAGGAACACATGTCTGCAGCCGGAGCCCAGCACTGGGGGCCGCGGCCTGGCTCGGGCACGGGGAAGCCGCCTCCCTCCGGGGCCGCAGCCAGCAGCCGCGAGCTGCTTTCCGGAAACAGAACTGCCCACCGGCTCCCACGGCCCGCGCCACCGAGGAAACCGGAGAGGACGAAGTCCCTGCGACACGTTCTAGCCGCTGGGCAAAGAGGGGAAAATGAGCTTCTGATTGTGAACTCGCTTCTGCAAATACGGTTTTTGTTCCAACACTTTTGTGTCATTTGATGGCGTTCAAAGGCGGGAGGCGTGTGGGCTGCAGACCCGCCAGGCAGCAGCTCGGACCCTCCAGGTCCCTGGTCTGCCGTGAGTCTTGTCTCCTACAACCTGCCAACAGCTCTCGCTCCTTCCAACAGCTCTCGCTCCTTCCACACGCCACACCTTTTGTACAAACGGTGGGACGGGGATCCCTGGGGCACCTTGAGATCATGATGCTAAGAGAATAAATCAGAAGCAGAAGGTTCAATATCACATGGCTTCTGGCACAGAGAAATCCAGCATATAAAGAATTTAAAGAGCAAAAATAAAGCACAGATAGCAGGAAACTGGGAGACAGACACTGTGGAGATGGGAAGGGAATCCGGGGACAGGAGATATGTGAGAGGGGGGCAGAGAAGGGGAAGTAAAAAGCATCAAGTTGCAATATGTTTTGTTTTGTTTCTTGACACAGGGTCTCTGTGTCGCCCCGGCTGGCCTTGAACTCACAGCGATCCTCCTGTCTCAGCCTCCTGGAGTGCTGGGATTACAGGTGTGCGCCACCACACCCAACTGTCAAAATACAGTATGTGCATGTACTAGTTCCCCGCCATGAATGTATTTACTATGTATCACAGGTATATACTAGTTTTAGAAAAGTTTGGTACATTTACATAATACAATTTAATTCTTGTTTTCATCCCCTCTCCCTCCCCTCCCTCTCCAGCCCTCCATCTCTTGACCCCCTTCCCATTGTGAAAGATCTATCTCCCTACTTCCTCTTACCTTTTATTTGTTCTTTATTTATAATTTGGGTTTCTCATAGAAGACAACCCATGTGATATTTAAGCTGTGTGTCTGATTTATTTACTCGAAATGATGGTCTCAAAACGCATCCATTTTTCCTACAAGTTTACCCTTCTCCGTGACAGAGTAGGGCTCCACTGTGTGTAACACCACATTTTCTGTGTCCGGTCATCTGCTGGTGGACGCAGGCGTTGGCGAGGACTTTCTGACCAGAACCCAAAATGCACAGGCAAGTACCAAGAACCAACAAATGGGCTCACATCAAATTAAAAAGCTTCTGTACAGCAAAAAAAAAAACCAACAGAGTGAAGAGACAACCTGCAAAGTGGGAAAGAAAATTTTGCCAGCCATTCCTTAGGGGACTCGCATCTAAAATATATAAAGAACTACAAAAATCAGACCCCCAAAATAAAAGACTCGATCAGAAAATGGGCAGTTGAAACGAGCAGACATTTCATAGAAGAAGTACAAGCAGCCCATAAATACACGAAGAAATGCTGACCACCGCAGGCCATTAGAGAAAGGCGAACTGAAGAGCAGGGGAACGTGACGCTGAGCCGCAGCCGGCGCGGGACCCTTCCGAGGCCTAAGCATCGGACGTAAAACAAGAACGAAGCGACGGTGAAATTCTGACTGTGCTACAAAGTCCTGGGCCCTGAAGAAGATGCAGCCGAACCACTCAAAACGTGGGCCGCTTTGAGCTGGTAAAAAATAGAGTCGTGGTGGGCATGAACCCTCCGGTACAAAATACGGTGAAAAGTCAGCTACCCCCGGGGGGTGGAGGAGGGCGTCAGGGTCAGGACAGGCGCGAGGGGAGTTTCCGGGGCGCCGGCTGCTCCTCAGCCTGACCCGAGATGAACTCGTCCTACCGTTGCTACCAAGCTGTAGAAAGGCTCCGGCGCTTGCTGTCTGTCTGGCTGTCACGCAGCACTGAACATCCAGGAGGAAAAGCAAGAGAGAAAATGGATAATGCGCAAGAGATTCCGAAACACTTTCATGTCTGGAAATCGTAAAAACAAGGTTGGTCTTTTTGGTCCCTCTTTTTTTTTTTTAATTTTTGCTTGTGGCAGTACATTTGCAGTCTGTAATGCACCTTAACTCTTTCTACGTGCCCTTCTCTCCACGCTCTCCCCTCCCTTTGTCTCTTGGTCCCCTTCCCATCTGAGAAAGATCTATCTACCTACTTATCTTTTATTTTGCTCCTTATTTATATTTGAGGTTCTCACATAAGAGAAGCCACGTGGTATTTAAGCTCACGTGTCTGATTTTGTCCCTTCTTAAAAATACTTCTGGAAAGAGATTTTTCACAGATGTTCGCGAGGGCAAGTATCCAAAGGCCACCTTCCATCTGTGAGGTCCGCGTCAGTCTTAGCAGCCGCCTGCCAGGCTCAGACCGGCCCCCAGCGTGAGCGAAGGCCACGTCCAGCCCATGGCTGCTCCGCCCTGATGGACCCTGTTGAGGTCATGGGACCACCCTGGTCCCCCCAGGGTCACCTTGACCCTTCTAAACTCTGACCCCTTCTAGTTAAAGATGAAAAACCATCCTAACAGCACCGCCCCAAACTCTCTCAGGAAAGAGAATTTCTAGGACTCTAGAGAGTAAAGTTCTGCAAATGTTTGTGTGTCAGGGACCAGAGCTCATGGCAAATTTTCAGAATCACAAGCTGGAGCTAACTTAATTGATTGCAGCCCCCTGTGAAAAATCCAGCTTTCCTCAAAAGGCCCGCCAAGGGTCCCACATTGGCCGCGACTTACTATCACACGCACTACATGGTGTGGCTTGGAGGCAGGCCACTCGCCGGGCTGCTCAAGGCTCTGGATTCACTTCCCAGAGCCAAACAGAACAGAACTCCATTAAGACAATGGAAAGAGCTGGGTGTGGTGGTGCACACCTGTTATTCCAGCACACAGGAGGCTGAGGCAGGAGGATCACCAGTCAGCTCAGGCTACACAGCAGGACCCTGTCTCAAAAAACCAACCAACTAACCAACCAACAACAAATAAAACTCTATCTGAAAAAAAAAAACAAAAAACAACTCTATCTGGCCATTATGCATTTGTACCCATGTGTTGAAGTATCACACAGTACCCTATAAATATGAGCAATTATAATGCGCTAAAAGAAAAAAAACTCTTTCAGTGAGGTGTGAAACAAGATGCAGAGGACGGAGAAAAGAAGAGAAAGTCTCCTCCCTCTCAGGCTTGTTTGCACACTCCCTGGTCTCAAGCAGGCGTGGGAAGCAGGAGCCCTGCCCCGCCAAGCTGGAACTGCAGTCATTCGAAGGGACTCGGTGCTAGATGCAGATCACAAATTAAATACATGGCTGCTTCCCTCCCACAGGAAGGAGGGTCCCCGTCTCTCAGCAAAAAAACAAATGAGGAAAAGAAAGCCCCGACTTCCTGGCCAAGCCCCACATTCCACATCGACACGGAAAACGTCCACACGCGGGAGCCAGGAGGCAGAAAAGGAGGGAAAGTAAAGCCGGCCAAGAGCGTCGAGGGAGTCTGGGGGAAGCCTTCGCCACCCTCCATCCTGTCCTGCCTCCCTGGCTCGGAGGCAGCGGGGAGCTGAGACGACCCGTCCCACACCAGGCCCTTTCCAGGAAGGGGCAGAGCGTGCCCCACAGTTCCCTGCCCCAAGGTCTGGGTGGCCAGGGACAGACGCTGACACAAACATCCATCACCAGGGCTGGACGTCGTTGGTGCACACCCGTAATTCCAGCACTCTAGGTGGCTGAGGCAGGAGGATCTCAAACTCAAGCCCAGTCTGGGCAACTTGGAAATTTAGCAAGACCTTGTCTCCAAAGTACATACATAGAGCTGGGGATGTAGCTCAGTGCGAAGGTGCTGGGCTCAATCCCCAGTACCACCAAAAGAAAAAGTACTGCATGACTACTCCTGGGAGGTGCCTAGAGTCCTCAGATGCAGAGGCCGGAGGACGGTGGTGGGTGCTAGGTGCTGTGGAGGGCATGGGGGGCGGAGCTCGGGTTCCACGGGGACCGAGGCTAGCACGGGAGATGAGAAAGCTCCTGAGGGGGATGGAGGGAGGGTGCACAGCACTGTGAGTGTGCTTCATGCCACTTAAGAAATGATTAAAGACACCGAGTTCTATCTTATGAGCACGTCACCACCAAGACATGCACACACAAAAACTAAAAAGGAAAATTTTTAAAAATTTAAAGGCATCTAAACACCAAAATTTCAAAGATCTTTTAAAAATTGGATGGCTATTGATGCAGCGAGGTCTCTACCTGGTCATCATCTCCAAGGAGGAAAGGCCAAGCCAAGCGCACTCTGAAAAGCTGGGCCAGGAAACACAGTGGGACGGGCGAAGGCTTCCGGCACGCCAGCCCCTCGTGTGTCTCTCTGTGCGGGGCCACCTGTGACGCGGGTCCCCGGAGGAGAGACCCCGCTGCAGCCAGACAGCTCCCAGCGGAAGGGCGGGAAGAAGGAAGACGCGGCTGGGAAGGGTACGAAGAGACGCTCAAGGTCACCAGGCACGTGAGAGAAGAAAAAGAACACGGATACCAACGTCACGAACTGGAAATTAAGGGTTTCCTGCAGCTCTGGCAGCACAAGCAGCGACTATAGACTGTTAGGTCACGTCAGCGGCCGGGCTGTGCGAGTACATGGTGCGGCATCCCTAAGAAACCAGGCGGGAGCCTGCTTCTGCTTCCAGGACCCCCGTGGCACCGGGTTCCAGAAGGCTCAGGTGCACGAGTGTGATTACAAAAATACAACGAATGTTTTAAAAAAATTACTATAGTAAAAGAGAATGTTGCCATGAAGCCTCCTCAGATTCCTCCCCCTTCCTCCCGCACATTTGTCCCACGGTTCTTGCCCCTTCCTGCAGCAGCTCCGGAGTCCTCTCTTGTGAGTGTCTTTAGCCGAGCTCTCCCGGCTGCCTTAATGTCCTGAACTGATTCAAAACGTTTACCTTTCATGGGTGTTTTGGCTTTGGGAAAGAGCCAGAAGCTGCACACTGCCAGATACGGTGACTGAGGTGGATGAGGACACAGTGTCGTGTTTTTACAAGCTGCCTTTCCTCTGCACACGCCAGCAGCAGCCTTCTCGGTATTTTTTAATTACACCTTGTAAAGACACTCACGAAAAAGGACTTCCAGAGCTGCCGGTAAAATAGTGCAGTATTTGCGTATGTCCTGTGTACACTGTAAATAATCTCTAGATGACTTAAAATACCCAGGACAATGTAAATGTACAAAAACAGTTTTATATTGCATTTTCTAAGGAAGGAAGACAAGAAAAAAGAGGCCTGCCTGTGTTCAGTTCAGACGAGATATTTAGCGCTCGTTTTCAGACCTTGGCTGGGTCCACAGATGAGGAACCCACAGATACGGAGGGGCAGCCGTACCTAAAAATGTACAGATGCGACTGCTCAACCACTTTGTTTCTGAGCACCAGTCCTAGAAAACATGCACATGTGGGTAGAAGATTCACACCAAGATGTCCACCACATCACTGTTTATAAAAGAAACTGGAAACAAGCTAAATGTCCCTCACTTGCAGAGCTGGAGAGCAAAATGTAGCTTCTTCATACAAAAGAATATTATGTAGCACTGAAAATGAACAAACCAGCATTGAGAGACTACGGCAGGGCTTCCAAGGGTCAGTATGGGAACCGCAGCAACCTCAGTGAAACTCCATCTGTATCTTCTACCTGAGCTCCACCTCCCACAGGGTCGGGGCAGCATTAGATTCTCAGAGGGACTCAAACATGCAGCATGTGCAGAAGTTTTAATCACGCACGCACTAGTGTCTGCATCTATGGTGAGGGGAGGTCTATTCTTAAGGCCCAGAGTGATCCTAGGCAGTATAGCAGCCACCTGCCACACGTGGTGTGGAGCCTTTGGGATGCTGCAACTGAGATGCACAACACACACACAAGACCGTAAAGACACAGCACAAGCCAAGCAGCAATCAGAACCTCCACCCAGGTGTGCACACAGGCGGGCTCCCCATACTGTGTATGATACTGTGTTAATGCATATAAACTTTGTGTCAAAGATAGATCCTTCTCAAATGCAAAGGGAATCAAGAGACGGAGGGTGGAGGGAGGGGAGGGAGAGGGGACAAAAAAAGGAATTAAGGTGTGTTAAGTACATTTACCAACTCCACATGAGGACTCCAAACACTGTGTCCTGCAAATGTGTACTGATAAAAAATAATAATAAAATAAAAAATAGATATGGTATATTTGCAATGTTTTCCAAATTTTAAAAAGTAATAAAGTAAGTAAAAATAAGTTTCATTTGCTCCTCCAAAAACCACAGGTCCTGAAAGATGAAGGCTACCGCTTCGATGCGTAGTAGGGCCTGCTCGGGAAGAGACGGGGTGCACGGCAGGGCTGACGTGCAAACACGGGGCCCAAGGACATGCCCCAGTCCGCTAGCATCGAGCTATTCTCCCAACGAGGCCACCAGGCTCACGATCCGTCCACGTAGAAAATGCTGGCTCAATTTACCCAAAAAGCCTACCGCCTGCCCATCGAGCACCCAGCTGCCATTCTCCCAGGCTTGTTGCTCTGAATTTTCTCAAAAAGGAACCTGGGGCAAAGAAAGAGCCCAGCAAGGGCATCTCAAGCAACGAAACTCCACGGAGGACTCCAGGGAGCAAACCGTCCCGAAATGCTTGGTCACTGGTAATGGGTCTGCACCTCCAGGTGACGCCCCAGGACAGACTGACGGGCGGGGGAGGGGAGTGTAGCGAGACACTCCCAGGACGGACACACACACACACACACACACACACACACACACACACACAGTGCAAGGGCTGCCACAAGGCCATGACACCCACTCTCACACTCTATCGCCTCCCGCTCAGCAAGGCGTTGTTCTACATCTTAAACTCTGTGCTATTAAAAGGAAACAGAATAAGGCGTGAGGACAGGTGCCCCAGTGGGTGTCGGCTCACACCTGCACGGGATTTCACAGCGGGCCGGTTTCCTGGGGCACGCCACGACGGTTCCACGATGACCATGCAGGGCTGGCACCAGGCAGCAGCGGGCAGAGGGAAATGGATCCCGGGAGGGAGCCGCAGGACTCGGTGCTGCCCACTCGGGGGCCGTGCGTGGCGGGCACAGACATCGTGTGGAGCAGGCGCAGAGGCTCCGCTTGTGGGCAGCTCTGTGGCTTGGATTCAGCCCGAGACTGACCCTACGTGTTGGGAGCTTGGTCCACAGCATGGCGAGGTGAGACATGGTGGACCTTCAAGAGGCAGGGCCTAGCAGGAAGTCACTAGAGCCGGCAGCCTTGAAAGGGTTCAGCGTGGTTTTCATGGGACCCTGGCTAGTTCTGAAGGGAGGTTTGTTACACAAGAGCAAACCTGGCCTTTCCCAGACTGGGCTGTCTGGCATCCTGTCTCTCCAGGTGGTCCTGACTCTCACAGGCGCTCCCACCATAAGCCACCTGCTCGCACAACATCACCTGCCATGATGTCACCCACCATGGCATGATGCAGCCTGGAAGGGACCTCTCTAGAGCCAACACCAGGCTGTCTGGCCTTTCAGCCACCAAAACCATGAGCTAAATAAACCTCTATACTTTATAAAGTACCCAGCCTCAGGTATTTTGTGAAAGCAATGAAAAACAGACTGATACAGTCCAGGTACCTTCTCTGGGCCTCAGCTTCCTTTGTCTATAAAATGGAGAGGGCATGATGGTTTCAATCTAAAATGGACCCCAAAGCTCCATGTGTTGGGAAGGTGACTGGATTATGGGGTGCTCTAGCTGGTTCCTTTTCTCTGTGGTCCCCCAGTTGCTCTCTTCTCGCTCTGCTTCCTTCCCTCTGTGCCTCCTGGCCACCATGATGTGAGCAGCTTTCCTCCACCAGGCCCCTCTGCCATGCTGTTTCTGCCCTGGAGCCTCCAATCATGGACTGGAACATGAGCCCAGATAAACTTCCCCCTTATGTTGTGGGCATCAGTATTGTCTCTCAGCCATGAGAAAGTGGCCTAGACACGGAAAAATAAAACACCTTCCCTCGGAGGGTGACCATGAGAAGCGGCACACTTGTTAGCTGACTTAGTCTATGTAAGCCGCTCTAACAAAATACTACAAACAAGGTGGCCTGCAAACAACAGAAACTGATTTCTCATCATTCTGACAGCTAGGAAGCCCAAAGTCAAGGTGCCAGCAGATCTACCATCTTAGTTACTTTCTCATTGCTGGGACGCAATACCTACAACTCTAAGGAGAGGAGGTTTATTTTGGCTCAGTCTGTAAAGATTTCAGTCCACAGTCGGCTGGCTCCAAGGCAATGGGGGTCGGGCAGAGGGGAAAAGGTCCACGGTAAGGCAGCAGGAGGCAGAAAGGGATCCAGGGAGGAGGAGGGCAATCGACCCTCACAGGCCACGCCCCGGGGACCACCTCCTCCCCCAGGCTCCACCTCCCACACCACACTTAGCTGTAAACTCAGCAGTGGACCACTCCACACTTGATGGGTATCTCGCCCCTATAATCCAGTCACCTCCCAAAGGCCCCACCTATAAGTGCATGAGGCTTTGGGGGACATCTAGATAAAAACTGTAACAAGGGTTCACTCTCCAGTTCATAGATGGAGGCTTCTAGCTACGTGCTCACAAGATAGAAGGGAGGACTTTGGTCTCTACCACCCCTCTAAGGGCGCTAAACCCATCCAGAAGGCTCCACCTGCAAGATCTAATCCCTCCCAAGGCCTCACCTCCTAACGCCTTCATCTTGGGACTAGGTTGCAACCCAAATATCGAGCGGTTACAAACTTCCGGTGTGTAGCGTCAGCACAAACATATGAAGATCCAATAAACATACAAGCTTTGAATCTACTGTGTTTCATCCTTCTGACTGCAGATCCCACACAAACCCTTCCAAGCCCACATTTCCCCGTAACTACCGGACAGCAGCCTTACAAAACAGGAGGAAGGGAGGTAACTCAGTCAGGTAACCCGAGACAAACACGCCCCAGGGGTGGGAAGAGGACCAGTCCCGGCTCACGTCAGCATTCGTGAAGTGCCTAAGAATTGCCTCGCCCCAAACTGAGCCAGGAGTAAGACACCACAGAGGGGAATCAGGTCAGCCCCTGATTCAAACAGGGCCGACCAGGAACTGACCCACAAAGATGAAATGCAAGGACAATGGATGCTAAAAATAGAAAAATTCAGGGAAGTCTAGGGGAGCCATTTGTAGTTGATCTTTGAAGTTCAAAGACAAGATGCAGAAGGCCACAGAGCTTCCGGATGGCAAGATGCTTCCGGGCTTAGAAACTAAGCACTGAGCTGCACCTGCATGATCAACAGAAGAGACTTGCGGAGATTTCGCTGTTCCATTTTACAGACGGGGAAATTGAGGCTCGTGGGTGCTCAACTGCTGACTTGCCCAAGTTCCTAGGAGTGTCAGAACCAGGCACACAGACAGGGAAGGGAGACCCAGGTGCTGTCCGTGTGAGCCTGGGCAAGGTCCTTTGGCTTCCGTGCTCTGTGTTCCCGTCTGTCAACTGGGCACAACTCTAACACTGACTTCTTTCAATTACTGAGACAAAGACACGGGTCAGCCGCGACCTGCTCACTCCATAATCACATGACACGTGATCTGAGTCCTACAAGAAGGATCGTATCTTCATCCAGCTACAAAAATGCAGGAAACGCGGAGGACAGAGGGACACGTAACATTCAGAAAGAAGGAAGTTCTCCAAGTCACGGCTCGGCTTCTTCAACAGATAAACTGCAGGCAAGAAAAGACAGACAGGGGCCGGGGGTTCAGCTGAGCGGGAGAGCTTGCCTAGCAAGCACAAGGCCCGAGCTCGATCCCCAGCACGCCCTCCCCCCGAAAAAGACAGACAAATGTATTCAACAGAAGTGGTGCAAGGAAAGCAAGAGAAGGAGGGGAATTTTGGGTAGGTGAAAGAAGAGCTGGAAGCACAACGTAAATCCCCAACACAGACTCAGAAGAAATTGTACTCGGCGAAGGAGCCAGACATGAACTAACACACGTCTTACAATCCTACGTGCAACTGGCCCTCGGTAACTCCAGGTTTCAAACCCACAAAACTCAATCAGTCTTGGATAGAAAATATTCAGAGAAGCGTTGACACTGTTGCCAGCTGGCACAGACTACATAATTAGGCTTAAAATGGCTACATCTGTATCGCAGGTCTACAGACCTTTTTCTTGTCATTATTTCTCAAACAATGCAGCATCGCGACCGTTTACCCGGCAGTCACATTGTGTTGGGGAAAAGTCGACGGGACATGACTGAAGAATGCAGGCGGGTGTGTGCAGATTCTGGCAAATGCCTTGTCATTTGAGAGCAGGGACTCGCGCATCCATGACTTTCGGTAGCCATGGAGGTTCCTGAAACCAGTCTCCCGGGGACACCAAAGGCAACTGTATATAAAGTTCTAGAACAAGAAAAGCTAATCCACAGCCACAGAAAGCAGACATCTGGTTATCTAGGAGGAGAGATAGCAGAGGGAGGGACACAGAACTTTCCAAGATAAGAGAAAGAATGTGTCTTGTCTAGGCAGTAACTACCCAAGTGCAGACCTCTGTGGAAACTCTTTGGACCATCCCCTTACAATGTTTGCATTTTACTGTTTACCAATTATATCTCGATAGAGCCAGAAGAAGAGAAGTTGAAAACAATCCCAAACGTCAACAAAGATAAAGATCTAAGTTTTTATCACAGCATTTTTTCATACCAATGACAAATTGGAGACAACCTCAAAGTGGTCGCCCATCCAGGAGTTAAAAGTGCGATGCCAGGTTGGAAGGTGGCACACGCCCGTCATCCCAGCTACTGGCTAAGACAGGAGGGTTGTGAGTTTGAGGTCAGCCTGGGGAACTCGGAACCATCTCAGTAAAAAACGTGTGTGCTATAGATTCATACTCACATGGAAAGAGAGTCTTACCATAGCAGACTCAAAAGAAAGAACGAGGGGGCCCCTTAGGATCACACGGGATCCCAAAGCCTTATTTCCATTCATGCATCGTGAGAGTCCACTTCGCACAAACACGTCTGCAGAAACAACCATCAATGACTCTGCCTTTAGAAGTTATGGTTCCGGGCAGGGTGGGTTTTGGGTGATCTATAGTTTCTGAAATATAAAGAATATACCTCTTTAAAAAGACATCGCTTTTTTTGGTTTTTTGAGACAGGGTCTCACCATGTAACGCGGGCTGGCCTAGAATTTGCAGCGATCTTCCTGCTTCAGCCTCCCGATTGCTGGGGTCACAGGTGTAATCTGAGGATTGAACCCAGAGTACTCTGCACTTCAACTGCACCATCTACCACTGACCTGCGCCTTTGGCCCTAAATGCTTGTTGTTGTTGTTTTTTTCTTTTTTCAAATTAAACTCTGAAATCTAGGGAGACAATTTTGAGTTATAAAATTATATACAAATTCCGGGTAGTGATTGCTACAAAAGCCCAGGCGGTGGCTGATTTGTGGGGAGGAGCAAAAGGAAGCCAGGACTAGGAAAGGTCCCGGGAAATGGGCTTCCAGGGAACAGAAAATGGGTATTTTTTGAACAGGGAGCAGACAGTGACAAAGATATTCAACCACAGAGCAGCAGTTATCAACTAGTGACGAGAGGGAAGGACTTTGCCCCGGGGAACTTTGCCCCCGGGGAACTTTGCCCCCGGGAACGTGTGCCCCAGTGTCTGGGCACACGTGTCGATGTCCCACGGTGGGGGCACTACACACACTGAGTGGATGGAAGTCTGGGGTGCTGCCAAAATTCCTGCAACACACAGGACCAGACGGCCCCACCGCGAATGATGACCCAGCCCAGAACCTCAACGCCACTGTGGTAGAGAAACCCTGCTCAACTCATTCAGCTTTTAAAAGGAGAAAACTGTGCTGGGTGTGGCAGCACACGCCTGTCATCCCAGCACTCAGGAGGCTGAGGCAGGAGGATCGCCACTAGTTCAAGGCCAGCCTGAACTACATAGGGAGACCTTGTCTGCAAAACCCAAAAAGAAGAAGTAGAAAAGGAAGAGGAGGAGGAGAAGGAGGAGAGAAAAAAGAAAACTGTGGCTCTGTGTGTGTGTGTGTGTGTGTGTGTGTGAGAGAGAGAGAGATCAGGGATTAAATCCAGGGGCTCTGCACTGAGCTGCATCCCAAGTCCTTCTTTTTTTTAAATTTTCTAACTTAAATATATTATTTTCGTTGACAAACAATACTATATACACTTATTGCATATATCACGATGTTTTGAAATACACATTCACTGTGGAATAGCCACACAGAGCTAACTAACATGCATTACTTCACATACTTAGCATCTTTTGCCGTGCGAACACTTAAAATTCACTCTCTTTGCGATCACTGCTTCATTTTAAAACATTCTGGCACGTGGTGGAGTCCCAGCTACCCAGGAGGCTGAGTCAGGAGGGTCATTTTAGCCCTTGAGTTCAAGGCCAGCTTGGACAACAGGGCAAGACCACATCTCAAAACAAATAAAGAAACAACATTTTTAAATAAACAGAAAAGGAATCTGAGGCTGAAGCCGAACAGCACCTGGCTGTCTGCATCTGACTGCATTTAAGGCAGAGAAAATGAATCTACGGAAGCAAGACGGACCCTCTGGGCAGACGTTAGCAACATTGCCAAACCCATTTCCTGCCCCTGACGCTCCTCTTAGTCATGAACAATAAAAAAAGAAAAAAAAAAAGCACCAGGAACACAGACTCCAGATGGCAAATTAAAACCCTCATTAGATTTCAAACAAAAACTACTACTGTAATACTTCCAACGTGATCAGACCCCTGAAAATAAAGGATGAATCACAGCCCAGCTTGAAAGAAAGGTCTGATGGCCTGACGTCACCCCAGTCACACCGGCTTTTTCCTGCATCTGCGTGCTCAGATCGCAGGCCCCGAAATAGAAAGCGGGCCCACGTGGCAGGTGGATCGTCAGCCGCGCTCTGCCCTGGCCGGCTCCGGCTCCCGGCCCACCAGGGAGAGGCAGGTGAGGCTGCCGAGCGGGTGACGAAGTCATGTCTGGAGAGTTCTCCATCGGGGACACACATTTCACCAGAGGACACTCATCCTTGTGTTTGAAGACTGAGCCACAGCTCTGAATTCATCGGCTTTTCCAGCTTCCACGGAACATTTACAGACGCCAGTCAAACAGTCACTTGGCTACCCAGAGGGCCAAGCAATATAAAACGACAGAAACGAAGGTTCACATGTTGGGGCCAAGGTTCAAAGCAAGTTAAAAACAAAATTGTTTTTAAAGCCCCTTTCCACTAGACATTAAGACAAACCCATTAAAATGAAAAGTTAATTTTTTTTAAACCTCAACAACTAGTGATTAAAAATCACTCAACCGAAGAGGCAATGTAGCACAGTCAGAAAGGCACACGATTTAGGGTCAACACAAAGACCGAGTTCTAGGCCTGCCACCTCCCCTACTCCCATCAGTGTGACCTTGAACGTGCGACCTCTCGTGGGGTTCCGTTTCATCCATTAGGAAATAGCCTATAAAACCAGGATGATTCGTGGGTGGCTAGTAAAACTGTTAATCCTATTAATAGCGACTGTTAATCCTGCTATGTCAACTTCAATGGGCTAAGTAACGCCTAGCAGATCAGTAAAGCAGCCTCCTGGGTGTGTCCGGCAGACAGCGAGGTGTGACTTGGGTACTATATATGGTCTTTTGCCCCTTCTTCTCCAGCCCTGTCCCCTGCTCAGCTTCCCGGCTGCCAAGAACTAAGCATCTCTGCTCTACCAAGCCTTTCCACCATGATGTCTCCGCCCTGGAGCCTGCCAGCCATGGACTGCATCCCCTGAAACCGTGGGCTCAATTAAACCTTTCCTCCTTTAAGCTGTGCCAGGTACTGTGTCTCAGCAATAGGAAATCCAACTAATATAAAGACTAAATAAGAAAATTTATACAGAGTTATTGGAAGATAGTAGGAACTCCAGAGTAGCTTTCATTATAATGAGGATCAAAAGCAATGAATCAAAATTATCATTATAAACCCATTAGAAAACAACAAATATGACATAGCCAAACCCTATGAGAGTAACAGAAGTTACGCTCAATGGTGAATTCATGGATGGCCTTCAAAGTTTTAGTTGTATTTATTCTTTTAATTTTTTAAAACCTGTTTAATTTTTCTTTAATTTTTATTTTTCATTAGTACACTTTTGCAGTACATACATTCCTCATGGGGAGTTGGTACATGTTGTGCACAACACATCTTAATTTCTTTTAGATTCTTTATTTTTTCATTCCCCAATTTATTCCAAAGAGGACTTAAGATTTCTCACTAGGAAAAAGGAAAAAATGAAAAGCATAGCTCAGAATAATCTTAAAATTAAAATAATTAAGATCATAACAGTAGCTACTGAGTTGAGAAAAAATGGAATTGATAAATAAATCCAAGACATGCTTTGCTGAAAACAATAAACAAAACTGTCAAATTTAAATAAGCATAAAAGGGAATACATAGACAAGATTAGAGCAAACAGAACAGATGCTCAGAGACTCAAAAGGAGTTCTAAATCTCAAAAACTCAATGAAATGATTGCTAAGAAAACACCAGTCACAGAGGTTGATTCAAAGTATCTGAAGAGAAGTTAAAGAAAAAAAAAGACTTAAGACTGAATTTCTAACCACCTTATGTGAAGCTTCAAAAGCCATCCAAGAAGCTCTTCCCCTGAAGGCTACAGCATCCTCAGATTTCCACAAATACCCAGTTGTTCTAGTTCTGGAGCTAGAAATCTAAGAATTGAAAATGGAAAACTGCCTAATTCACTTTATGGGACTAGAACATCTGATAACAAACCTGATGAAGAGATTGCAAAGTTAAACAAACCAAAAGCACGGTACAATTTCATCATGAACGCACATGGCAAAAATCCAAGAAACTAAACAAAGCAAGCCTGGCAAGTCCAGCTCAACACTGTGCTAAAAGAGTAATTCATCACAGCCAGGTTTGCCACAGGAAAGCCAGGGGGACTTTAGGAAGGCTACTAAATATGAGTGCCAAGTAATACCACTGTTAAACATTGGTCGCTAAGCCCCGGGGAAGAGAATGAAAGCTTCGACTTTTAGATATAATGTTAATGACTCTAATTTAAGAAGATAAAACTGTATATAGTGGTTAAAAAACTTTTAAATCTACTTATCGGTATCACTAAAGAATCTGGATTCAGGACAAATATGCCATTCACAGTTACTACAATGAACAATAAAAACTCTGTGATACAGAATTTGGAAATATGCCGCCAAGTGTGGTGGCACACACCTATAATCCCAGCACTTGGGAGGCTGAGGCAGGAAGATCACTGTGAGCTCAAGACCAGCCTGGAATATATAGTGAGACCCTGTCTCAAAAATTAAAAATAAATAAATAAATAAATAAATAATAAAAAAATAAAAGAAGCAGGAATCATCCTAACAGAAATACCCAAGACGTATAAATACAAAAAGGGACAATATAAAATATATGTAGACAGAGGAAACAGAATCTTTTTTAATTCAACTACAATTAAATTATCTGCATGGAAAAGAAACTACTACAGTACTTATTTCTCAAATTATGGACTTAAATTTTTCACCAAATTTTAATTAAAATGTTCAATCTATGTCTCAGTGGATTTTGTATGTGCTGGGAGGGGTAGATTTGGAAAGTCTTAAATTCAAGAACAAAATATACTTTGACAAAGTATAGTAGGAAAAAACTAGACCTATCAATTACGAAACAAGTTTTAAATCTATAATAATTAAATTACTACCTGGCACTGAGGTAAAAATAACACAGAGAATGAAACAGAATCAACATCCTAGAAACAGACATCAGTTTTTGATTGAATTTAAAGGGTGATAAAGAAGACATAACATTTACTGTATATTTCGAAGTAGCTAAAAAAGAGGATTTTGAATATTCTTAAAATAAAGGAATGATCCATGTTCGACATGGTACCCTGACTGATACCCTGATTTACCCTGATTTGAGCCTTTTCACATGGGATACAATATGTACGATTACTATATGGCAATTAAAGTTTTTTGAGGAGGTGCTGGGGATCGAACTCAGGGCCTCGCGCTTGCTAGGCAGGTGCTCTACCACCGAGCTAAATGCCCAGCCCATAAATTTTTTATAGAAAAAAGAAACATCAAGAATCATGATTCTTCAATAACTGGAACTCAGGAAATTCAATTACTACTCAGAAAAACATCATTTCACTTCTCAGTCACGTGACCCCAGACCCGCCGTCCACCAGGACCCTGAATCTTGGCTAGAATGTTCCCGCTCTGGGGCTCTAGCGTAGGAGGCAAACATGACCACAGATGCCTCCCCTCTGGCCAGAAGGTGCAGCGGCCCCTGCTCACTTTGGCCAAGTGACTTGCTTTGGTCCATGGGACACTCACACACCAGATGCACACGGAAGTGGAAAAGAACTTGTACACTGGGGACTCATCTATCTCTTGCTGGTCTTGGAATCACTTGGTCCAAGCCCAAGTAACTGACTGGAGGATGAGCAGCCACAGGAAGAAAAACACAGGCATCCCAGCTGACAGTGCCAGCCAATCGCCAGATGTACGTGTGAGGCTGTGCTGGGGTGTCCAGCCACTAGCCAACTGCCAGCAGATCCCAGAACCATGAGAGGACTGAGCCTCTCTCCTTGTAGTCAGCTGGTGGGTCCAGATCAGAAAACCTGCCCAGCAACCCACAGAATCCTGAAGGGAAGGAATCATTGCTACAGAAAGTTATTATGTTTCAGGGTGCTTTGTTACACAGCAGAGGCTAGCTGATACAAGCTCCCTGAGAAAGCCTCTCAGTAAACAACCTCCCACCCCTGCTGTAAGGTGCATAGTCTGAGTAGATGTCTCTGCCAGCGGCCATCATGAGCTGGCTGAGACACCCATTACTGAGCCAGGAGGGCAAGTCCAGGCTAAAATTCTCTTCAGGACTCCTTCCCCATGTTGGTAAGCCCACTTTCTTCTCCACACCCATTCTGTTTTACTGGAGCTGAAAGGTTTTGTTCCCTGCTCCCTGGAGAAGAGAGGCCGGGAAGGAACGGACAAATGTGCCCTTCTCGGCCACCCACAGACACGACACCCGTGGCCCCAGTCGGTGCCCCTTTCCTTCTTCTGCCTATAATGGCCTCTCTAGTGGGCTCCACTTTACCGGCTGCTCCCTCCTTTACTCCAGGGGCTCTCGGGGGTGCCGAGACTGAGGACATCGTCTGTGTCATGTTTTATATTTAGCAGAGAAAAACAAACTTGAAGGAAACAAGAAAGATTTTTGTGTTGTTGGTGGATGTCAGTTAAAAGTTGAGGAAAAAAAAACAAAAAACTAGATACTGGTTCCCTTATCATGTCCTCATGCCAGAGGGAAAAAGGGACGCTCAGAAAAGCTGGCCGCGTCAGGCGGAGTGACGCACATCTGTGATCCCAGCTACTCCGGAGGCCGGGGAAGGACGATTGCAAGTCTGAGCCCAGCTTGGGCAACTTCACAAGGTCCTATCTCTAAATAAAAAAAATAATAGGAAAAGAACTAAGGCTATAGTTCAGTACAAAGGGCCTGGGTCCATCTCCAGTGGAAGAGACAAAGGCAGGGAGAGAGAGAGGGAGAGGAGAGGAGCGGAGAGGAGAGGAGGAGAAGAGAGAGGAGGGGAGGGGAGAGGAGCAAAGGGAAAGGGAGGAAGGGAAGGAGGGAGGGAGGCAGGGAAGGAAAAAGGAAAAGCTAGACAACTTGTGCGAGTCCCGTGACAGAGACAGCGCTGCAATCCAGCTGCGCCTGGTTTCCGGGCAGAGTCCAGTTACGCCCTGCGGGGCTCTACTGTACCCCGGTGCTGCTGGGGGGAATTCCGCACCATGACGAAATGTTCTGTGTAGGCCTGCTCTGCCTGCGGCAAGCGCCACGGAAGAACAAATGCTTCGTTTTAACTCGCTTCCACTTAGCCGTGTGGGGCTGGCGGGGCCACCTTAGCGGACGCTGTGACCCGACGACTCCATGGAGCAGGTTCTCCGCCACCGTCCACGGGGCTCTCAACGTCCTCGCTGTCCCCGGCGGTCTGGACGGAGCTGAGTGTGGGCTCGCAGCGGGCACGCGTTGGAGCTCGGGCATCGGCGTGGCGGTGAATGCAAGGTGACCGGGCCGAGGTCCTCGGAGAGGACTAGCATAGCTCCCAAGGCCCTCGTTGCATTCTCACGTGATGATGTTATGAAAAGAGTGACACTGGCCGCCTCCCACCATGTGAGACAGCCACGGGGCAGCCATCACAGCATCCCAGCTCGAGAGGCTGAGGGAGGAGGGCTGCAAGTCCAAAGCCAGCCTGGGCAGCTTAGTGAGAGGCTGTCGCAAATTTTTAAAAATAAAATGAAAAAGGGCTGGGAATATAGCTGTGGGAAAGGCCCTGAGTACAGTCCCCAACACTTTAAAAAAAGAAAAATCTGTGAGCTACAGAAATGGCTTTTTACTTTATAAAGTATCCGGCCATGGATATTTTCTTATAGCAACAGAAAACGGACGCAGACATCCTCAATGAACCACACCCACCCGTCCAGGAGAAGTAATTACCGACAGATGTAAAACCTTAAGGGACAAAAAAGTAGGAGGGAAACAGAGTGGAGAAAAACCTAGGAAAGCCCTTTATAAATACGCTAACGTCCTCTGAAACAAATAGACGATGCATGCCATTTTGTACTTGCTGCATTAGTAACCCAATCCCATGGACCATCCCTGGCCGCTGCTAGAAGCTTTCTTTTCAAAATCTCCTTTGCCAAGCTGGGGGAAACTCCAGGAATGTGTATGCAACATTTGCACTTTGGGTCAAGAGAAACTCATCGCTGTCATTTTCTGACTTCTTGCACTCTGAGTTTATACGTCTTGTCATCTGGGTCTCCTTTAGGGACCCTGATTGTTCCAACTGAGATGTCAGGGCCAATGAGCAAGAGCTCCTTTACTTCTACACACCCTCCAATTCCTATTCTCCATCATACCCAGCATCTATTGATGTTATCTGCACTCTGCAGCAGAAGGCCTTTGTAAACATAATGCTCCCAGTGCAAGAAGTCCCCAGGTCATGTCAAGCCATGCACTCGTATCTTCCAAAAGCATTCTTTTAAAATAGAAAGTCACTAGGTGTGGTGGTACACACCTGTAATCCCAGCACTCAGGAGGCTGAGACAGGAGGATCGCTACAAATTTGAGGCCAGCCTGGGCTTCATACTGAGTTCAAGGCCAGTCCGAACTACAAAGTGAGACCCTATCACAAAAAAAAATTTGAAAAAAAAAAAAAGAAGAAAGAACTGCACCTTCCCCTGAACCACACTGATCTTGGGGACAGTCTTCCAACATTTTTCTTCACCAAATGTGTCCCTGCTTGAGACATCTTCCTTTTCTCCAATCCATGTATTGTTTTCCCCCTGACCTTTGTGTAGACTTCCTTTGCCCACCTTGTCTTCTGAGCAACCACAAATCCTAAAATAGACATCTTGCTTTTTTTCTCTCCTTTGTAAAATTCCCTCATATTCCCCTCACTTATAAAAATAATTTTTATAGCAAAACTTGCCTTCATCAAGAACAAACTTTCATTATGATGTCCAAATGGGTTTTGTTTGCTGTCAACTAAAAGAGGGAGGTCAGTGGGTACCATCATATTGCAGAACAAAATTCTAAGATATTAAAAAGAATTAAAGGGATATGCCATGGTCCACAGCCATCCTCGTGGGAAGAGCAGTGTCTTAGTTGCTTTCTCGTTGCTGGAACAAAATACCTGACTCCCACAATGGTAAGGAGGAAAGATTTGTTTTGGCTCATAGTTTGTAGAAGTTTCTGTCAATAGTGGGCTGGCTCCGAAGCAGGGTAGCATGGAAGAGGGGAAACAGTCCATGGCAGGGCAGCAGGAAGCAGCAAGGGATCAAGGGAGGAGGAGGGAGACTGACCCTCCCAGGCCACGCCCCCAATAACCCACCTCCTCCTGCCAGGCTCCACCTCCCAACATCACATCTACCTATAAACACATCAGTGAACCACTCCAGTCTCACACATCCATGATCCAATCAGCTCCCCAAAGCCTTGCCTATGAGCACATGAAGCTTCGTGGAGACATCTAGACACAACCTGAAACAAGCAGCCACAGTGATCACTGTTGAGACGCTGGAACACAGTGCGGTCACGGAGGTGCCACAGGTTAGATCGACTCCACCAACAAGTCAGAAGCTGAGTCTGACCCCGGCTCTGTGTCTGGAGGACAGAGGTCCGTGCTGACCTCCAACAGGAAAGCCCAGACTGTGGGACATGTTCCAGGCTTGAGCCTCATTCTTCAACAAGGAAAATACGAGGAACTAGGTGACATGGAAGGCGCCTGCAGACCAGGGTCCTCGCCTTGAGCACTGCAAATGTCTGGGACTTGGTCATCCTTCCAGGTTGCTCTGTCTTTGCGTGGAGAGGGCTGAGCTACAGTCCTGCCCTTCAGCCACCAGAAGAAGGGGGCACACACATGGCCCAGAGTGGTGACAGCTCCAGATGCTGCCGAATGTCCCCTGCAAGGCAGGATCACGCTCAGCTGAGAACCACTGCTGCACAGCCAAAAAGACTTGAATTTTCTTTAAAAGATAAATGAAATATTTGTCTACAGAGTCACACTTGGGTGATAAAACTGTATAAAAAGAAGGAAGTAACTATTACAAAATGGGGCGGGGATGAGTTGGGGGAAGGGCATGTGACTGGAATGGGGATAATGGGATCAACTCTGGTGGGGGCTACAGACAAAGTGCTCTTTCTCTGTCAGGATTGAGCATCCAACAGAAGAGCATCAGCCTTAGAATTAAAGCGCTATGGAAATCGATATGCAGATTCCTCAAAAAAATTGGAACTACAAATCCCACTGGAACCAGCTATGCCACTTCTAGGTATCTTCCCCAAAGAGTTAAAGACATCATTTTACAGTGAGCCATCCCCATCCATGTTTACAGCACCACATTTTACAAGAGCTAAATACTGGAAGTGGCCTATCTGTCCATCCACAGATGACTGGATAAAGAAAATGTGGGACTTACACACAGTGGAGTACTGTGCTGCCATGAAGAAGGATAAACTTGAGTCACTCGTAGGAAAATGGATGCATCTTATGACCATAATGTCAAATGAAATAAATCAGACACACAAGCTTAAATACTTTTCGGTTTCTCGTCTATGAAAAGATCTTTCTCAAAAGGGAAGGGGACCAAGAGATGAAGGGAGGGATAGGAGGGGAGAGAAACAGGATGGAAAAAGATTTAAGATGTGTTACAGACATGCACCAACTCTGCATGGGGAATGTAAACACTATGTACTGCAAATATGTACTAATAAAAAATAAAAACAATTCAGGGTGTCCATTTGTTTTTCATGGTTCTATGAGTCTGTGTTTTCTTTTATAATTTTTTTAAAAAATAAAATGGTTTTTGTTGGGTGTGGAGGCACACGCCTGTAATCCTAGCGCCTAGGAGGCTGAGGCAGGAGGATCGCTGTGAGTCCGAGGCCAGCCTGAGCTACATGGTGAGTTCAAGGCCAGCCTGAACTACATGGCGAGACCCTGTCACAAAAAAAAAAAAAAGAGCCCAAAAAGAAAAAAGAAAACTGATCCTGTAAATTAAAAATAGGGTTATCAAATGACCCTGCAATCCCACTCCTGTATATATGCCCGAGAGAGTGAAAATGGGCACTCAAACAGAAACTTGTACACAAATGTTTGAGGCCCATTACTCACGATACTCAAAAGGGGAAAACAATGCAAATGTCTATCACCTGATAAACGAATAAGCAAAACATGTTCCAGCCACACAATGAAACATTACCCAGTCATGAAAAAGAATCAAGTCTTAATCGATGCTACAATACAGATGACCTTGACAATATCGTGCTCAGTCAAAGAAACCAGACAGGAAAAGCTACATACTACAGGGTCCCACTGACAGAAAATGACCGCCGCAGGAGAGAGCTTGCCAGGATCTGGGGTGGGGAGTAGGGCATGGACACAGCTTCTTTTGCAAGGAATGAAAATGCCCTGACACTAGACAGTGGTGACAGGTGCACAGGACGGTCAGTGTACTGAAAGGTAAATCGTGTGTGTATTTTACCATAGTAAGAAATCTTTCTTTAAAAAACGGCAATCCTGAGTGTCCCGGGCCACACTCGCCTAGCTTTGTATATTGTACACGTGATGCCCAACCTCCGCGCCAAGAGTTCTGCGGGCCAGCAGGTGGTCACGTGTGGGAATGTCACCTCCAGCGAGCTATGGCGTGAGTTCTCAGGGACGCCCTGTGGCACCAGGGTCACCTCGACCAGTCTGGGTCCAAGCGCACCGCTGGGTGTGCCAGGCAGACCCTGAGGGTGTGGCCTTGGGGGTCAGGCCGGCCCCTTCTCTCCTTCCTCCCTGGGCCCCCGAAAACATGAGGCAAACATGAGGAACCACGCCCCCTCCACGCCGTGGGTGCCCGGCACTGCACCCCAGCAAGGGGAAAGCCGTTTATGCCGAAGGTGAGATTTTTGGAATTTTTGCACGAACTTCATATACGTTACCTAGAAAAATTCAAGGGGTAAGAAGTCTTAGAGATCGTATTTCATTATGTTCCACGGTTACAGGTGTTCCGAAAATTGATGACGAGGCACTGAAGGGTTAATGTACACTCGCTACCAAGTTCCCCTCCCTGCTCCTCTTCTCCCTCCTCCTCATTCTTCTTTCTTTCTCCTGCTCCTTCTTCTCTCTCCCTCCTCCTTCCTCCTCTCTCTCTCTTCTCCTGAGCACGAACCCTGACTACCGGACAGCCAACAGGAGCTGCTTTCTCCAGATTGTGGATTTAATTCTATCCCACCTTCTTCCCTGAAGAACTGCACCAAGTTACTTCTCTGGGGTAGAAAGTAGTTTTCCACTGCTACTCCTAAGGCCTGAGCACTGGACATAACTGTAAGTCTGCACATCTACCCACCACTGAGGATACGGGCGACACTGGCTACCGGACGTGGCCCCCACGGCGCCCCGAGTACCCGGGTTCCATTCCCGCACCAGCAAGCCGCCCATCTGTGGGGTGCCGGCGAGATGCCCAGCGGATGCCTGAAACCCAAAACAGTATTAAACCTCTATAGAGCATCTTTTCCAATACGTGCAGAGTGTGACTGAAAACTTCAGTGTCTGTATAAATTTTTAAGAATTAATTATAGTTACAGACACATTTCCATTAGTTCCCTTCAAAACATTTCCCTCTTGCTCCAAAGTAGGGAAGAGATCTTTTTCAAAAGAGAAGGGGATCGCGAGGTGGAGGGAGGAGGGAGGCGAGGGAAAGCGGGTGACAGGAGGAACTCGCTGCATTATGTCTGTGCATCACCTTTACACGGGAACATAATCGCTCTGTACTGCAAAGACGGACTACCAAAAATTAAAAATAAAAAAGCAGAATCTTTTAATATGATGTTTGTGCTATTTTTCTTTTTTCCCACTTTTTATTGGCATATGTTTGTGATGCATAATAATCACATTTGTTTTGGGGAACTGATATTTCATATCTTGACTTTTTTTTTTTGAGGCAGGCTCTTGCTAAGTCACCTAGTTGCCCAGCCTGAGCTTAAACTCGTCATCCTCCTGCCTCAGCCTCCCAGAGTGCAGGGATGACAGACCCGCAGCACCACGCCTGGCTCTTTATCAAACACATAGAAGACCTAGCTTCCCAGGGCAAGACGGCCCTTGCTTCACGATCCTGCCTTATTCATGCCCATCACTTTCTGGCAATGCTTCTTGTATTTTCAAGGATTTAGCACAAAAGAATAAAATTAGATCAAAAATTTCTGGAAAGCACTTGAGAACTTGCTAAGAAGTGAAACCACTTCTAAGCAGACGTTGGTGAAGTAGCTTCACAGGGGCAAGGTCAAGTATCCAGCTAGTCTCAGGTGTCTCTTGCCCTCTTTTTTAACATTAAAAGTATAAAAGCTAAAGGAAGTTCTGTTACTTGCACACACTTGC
Source organism: Hystrix cristata (assembly GCA_004026905.1). Taxonomy (NCBI): domain Eukaryota; kingdom Metazoa; phylum Chordata; class Mammalia; order Rodentia; family Hystricidae; genus Hystrix; species Hystrix cristata. The sequence goes on along the minus strand of PVJO010014831.1, from coordinate 21,450 downwards.
AACTGTATCATAGATTTTGTATCTGGCGCAAGACAATATCTCTTCACTCTGTGTGGCCCGGAAGAGGCAAAGACCGGACACCATGCTGCAGAGTGTTTATTCTTCCTGATACACAAACTCCGACCATCTCCAAAATCAAATGTTCCTTTAAAAAAAATTCCAATCATAAAAGACAGATAACAGGGAGATATTTATTCTGCAAAAGGGAAGGGGACCGAGGGGTGGAGGGAGAGAGAAGGGAGGGAAGAGAAGGGGATGCAGGAAAATGTGTCCCATCCAGGCAGCAACTCCCCACGAGGAACGTAACCATCATGGACCACAAACATGCGCTAATAAAAGAATCTATTTTTTAAATTCCCATCACTTCCACAAAGTTTTGATGACTAGGAAATTTTCCCAGCATAGTGCTTTTTTTATTTCCTGCCTCAGATTTTGCTCTGTTTTCTGTCTCTTTTTATACGTTCAGAAAATTTTACTAACTCATGCTGTGGTACGGAACAAACGCATTCGTCCTGGGGAATCGGCGCCCAGACATCACGCGTCCGGATCCTTCTCGTCCCTCCTCCCCCATCTCCCCAGCTCCAGATGCCCGCTGTGAAAGATCTCTGACAAAACAGAAAGGGATAACGGTGAAAACTCCAAAGCTCCCTCCTTCTACCATCTTTTTTGTTTCATTTTAGTTCTATTCTTGGACGTTCACATTAGATTTTCCTATTTTCTGTGCAGACGGCAGTGACGGGGCCAGGGAGAAATTTAATTTATCGGTCCTCTGCAGCGTTATTTAGAGAACATCATGATTTCTCCAAATGCCCCCAGGAGCGCGGGGTCGATGGGTCCCCTGGAGGAGAGGGGGACCGGGGCCTGTCTCGCCTCTCGCCCCCCGAATCCCCAGCTCACCGAGAGCCCCTTCAGGGGAGACGGCGGCCCAGACGTCCGCTTCCTCCCTGGGCCGCGGGAGCCTGGGGCTGGGCGGGTCGCGGGCCACAGCTCCATCCCCGAATGCCCCGCTCATCTTTACGGGGTGCGGGACTAAGACCGAAGTCTGGAACATTATTTTTCACTATAAAGGGCCAGATTGTAAACGTTTCAGGCTCCGTGGACCACACTGTCCCTGTCGCAACAACTCAGCTCTCTGAGGACAGCACACAAGCAGCCACAGACGACAGCCAAGTGAACGGGCACAGCGTGTTCCAATAAAGTTTTATTTACGGACGCTGAAGTTTGAATTCCGTATAATCTTTTCTTGTCACAAACTCCGAGGTGCTGTTGAGAAATATGGACAGTGAAAGGCAGACTGCACCATGCCCCTTCTGCGTCTCCCGCTCAGCCCACCGTGTGCCGCCTTTCGTGAGTGTCGTTAGCTGCGCCGTCCTGGCCTCCTGGAGGTCCTGAATCGACTCAAAATATCCACCTGTCATGGTCATTTTGACTTCGGGGCAGCTCTAGAAGTCACGCCACGCGGGGCCCGGCAAACACGGCGGCATTTCTGGGCACCTGCCCTCCCCTCGGCCTCGCAAAACGAGATTCCCGGAACCGTGTCAAAGTGTGCTCAAAGCGGGAGGGACTTTTCTGAGGGGACTCGTGGCCAAATGTCTCTGACTGTGCTACGTATTTTAAATCTAGACGTTTGCCATATGCCCGACCACACCACACACTGTTCTGCCTGAGATGGTCCCCGTCCATTAGGTTTGAACCCAAAACGTCCCACAGGAGTCTGGGGACCAGTCGGGCCTTCGGAAGGTGACCGCGTTGCCCAGCCGCCAGCTCAGGCACTGCAGAAAGGGTGTCAGGAGGAGCCCGCTTCAGGAGGCAGGTCACTGGGGACGTGGCCCGGAAGGGAACATCCTGTCTCCACCGCTTCCAGTCGCTCTAACTCTGCCCTGCTCTCTGCTTCTGGCACCGTGAGGGCAGCCCCTCGCCTGACCCCTCCGCCATGATGTTTCTGCCTTGGAGGCAGCCAGCCATGGACCAGACTCTCTGAAACCATGAGCCGAAATAAATCCTTTTCCTTTAAGCTGGGTATGTCAGGAATTCTGTCCCAGCAACAGACACAGTGTGATACACCCACCCTAATCTCTGAACACTCTAACAGCATTCGCATCACACTCAATCAGCAGCCAGTGGGCTGGATGTGACCACAGGCCGTAACCTGCAGACCTCAGAGCCGGGGCCTTAAATCAGGTCTGCCTGAGGTCCACCATTGCCCAGCTAGAGCTCCGAGAGCAAGCTCCTTAATGACTGGCCTGGCCTCAGTTTGCTCTTCTGTAAAATGGGAACAACACACTCTCACAGGCTGGGGCGGGGATGTTGTGAGGCACCATGACCAAAGTCCTCGTCTTCAGGTCAGCTCAGTCTAGTGGGGGAGGCAGCTAACTCGAGATGAGTAAGAGCTTCCTCCCTGGTTCATTCTCTCATTCTCTCTCTCTTTCTCTCTCTCTCTCTCTTTCTCTCTCCTGCATTTCACCACTGGTCACAATGAGCACAGGAAGTAGAATAAGAAGGAGGAAGGAAAAAGAAGGAGGAAAAGGAAGAAAGAGAAAGAGGAGAGAGGAGGAAGATAAAAAGAAGAGAAGGTGGTTTTAATAGGATGCTCAACCAGGCCTGGTGGCGCACACCTGTGATCCTGGCACTCGGGAGGCTGAGGCAGGAGATTGCGTGCAAATTCAAGGCCAGCCTGGACTACACAATGAGACCCTGTCTCAAAAAAACAACAACAAAATAGGAAGCTAAACATCCTGCCTAAAATCTAACCCTTCAACAGCATACACCTAAATATTTAACACCGATCCTGTGCAAACACAGCAACTCGACTTCAGAGACCCAAGACAAAGCCGGGCACGCAGATGTGAGGGGAGGGTCTCCCGGCTCCCACCTCCCCACCCACTCTCCTGCCCACCTCTGTCTGTGGCACCCCTGGGCCCCGGCCTCACCCGCCTCTTTGACCAGCAGGGAGCAGTTGGGGTGACCTCCCAGAAAGCAAATGGCAGAGGGTTTGGCCAGCGTGGCTGGCAGGCAGGCCCTGTGGCTTCCAGATCCTCAAAATGCCCAGCGCTGGCATTACCGGCCCCTCTGCAGGACTCGGGGTGGTCCTCCCTCCGGGGCTGTGGCTGCTGCACCCGCCCACATCAGCAGGTATGCGGGAGACGGCCCTTGTCCACCCCACAACCAGAATGTGGGCCGTATTCGCCAGCAGCTGGGCCAGCCCTAAAGGGTGAACCCATAAATACTCATGGACCTCCCAGGAAATTCCACTTAAGCTCCAAACTGTAAGAAGCAGCTTCCATGAGGATCCCCATTCTCCAGACAGGGAAACTGAGGCTTGATCCAGTCCGCGATCTGTACACAGCAAGACCAAACCAGAAGCCAGGACTTCCCGATTCTGAGCACTTCGGTAACCACCTCGAAAGGGTTCCAACCAGGCTGAGCTTTGGGGCTGTCTGACACTCCAGCCTGGCTGCTGCTCTGTGACGGAAGGCCAGGTAAGGGCCGCGTCTCAGGCCTCCCACCTCGTGCACCTGCCCCCACCCCCTTCCTGGGGTCTGTATGGACCACCATCTCGGCAGCCCCAAAGACAGGTGGTCCCTTGTGTGCCCTAATACCACAAACGAGGACCCGTCCCCAGGCGCTTTGGGAAGCTGGCAAGACACCCAAGTAAGGTATTTGAGAAGACAGAGGGTAGCTGATGTACACTCTTCACGGGTCTGTTTCCATGCCCTAAGATGGGAATATCTTCTAAAGCCTCATTTCGGTCTGTTTCATGTTTTAAAATCCCACCAGACATTAAACAAGCCTTCTAAAGCTACAGCATAGAGGTCAACATAAGCATTTAAAAGCTACAGATTCGGAGTTGTTAAAGCATGAAGTAACAGAAGCACCCAATGTATGAATAGAATAGTATTTAGCCATGAAAAGGAAAGAAATAGGACCCGTGCTACGGTGTGGGTGAACCTTGAGGATGTGATGTTACACAAAGGACACACACGGCAGGATCCCACTGCCAAGGGGTCCCCACTGTCACCAGGTCCACAGAGACACGAGGGAGAAGAGTGAAGAGCAGGCGCTGGGGAGCTCAGGTTCCACGGGGCAGCTGCGTGGGGGGAGCTAGGTGGACGGTTAGACAGGTGGGGAACACGCTCAGTGTTGGTGACTGGTGCGCTTGGAGCGGGAGCGATGGTAAATTTCATATCTTACAATAAAGAAATGGAGTTGAAAGCAGAACAGGCCCAAAAGCCTTGCGTGGTAGCGCACACCTATATTCCCAGCACCTGGGAGGCTGAGACGGGAGGATCGCTGGGAGTCTGAGGCCAGCGGGGGCTGTGTAGTGAGTTCAGGGCCAGCCTGAACTACACAGTGAGACCTGCCTCAGAAAACCAAAAGGCAAAAACAAAGACAGCAGAACACGGGCCGGGTTGAACTCAACACACCGGCGGCTGCTCAAAATGGGATCATTTCTCGACACACCAACTACACACGGGACACACACTGGGGACGCCGGCACTGGCGAGGCAGGCGCAGGGCTGATGCCGGGACCCAGCGGGGTCCCTGTCACGGCAGCCCTGGTGGCCACACTCTCCTCCAGGGACAAATGGAAAAACGAGCTCAGTTCTCAATAACAAAAGATAAAAAGATTTCAAAAAAACAAAGCAAAACAAAAACTCGGAACATCAGAGCAGGAGACTAAACTGCAGATAATTCCAGTCTGGGTATTTTGACTAAACTGGACACAGAAATAAATCCACGTAGGAACGGCTCCAATTCTGTCTCAAGACACAGAACGTTTCAAACAGGCGCATAAATTTGGAGAAATCGGTGCTGGCAAAACAGTTCATTTATTGTTGTTATTGTGGTTTCTTTTTTGTTTTTCCTTTCTTTCCTTTTTATTTTTGGTTTTTTTGTGTTGTTGTGTTTTGAGACAGGGTCTCACTACATACATCGCCCAGGCTGATCTAGAGCTCCTGGGCTCAAGTGATCCTCCTGCCTCAGCCTCTCAAATAGCGGGGCCTATTATACACATGTCACTGAGCCAGGCTAAAGTTGTTCGTTCTTTATTCTGGTGCCCCTGCTAGAAGCGACTTTGCTATTTCTAAAACAGAGTGGACAATCCCACCAACACCATTAAAAAAAAATTATGATTTTTGTGTGAGTCTTGCGTAGAGCTGCTGCAGAGCCCAGCCGTTTTTCTTCACTGTGTGGCCTTGGGCAAGCCCAGTGACCTCTTTGGTCTCTACCGTGAGGGTCACTGCACACCCTCATGACACAGCAGTCCTATATGCCGCGTCACACCCGCAGTGCGCTTCGCCCTTCCCCCACTTCCTTCTCTGCATCCCTCTCGGTCTCCCACAGGCCTCACCAGGGTTCCAACTCACCCCCTGTGTGTCGTCCCCACCGATCTGACCTCAGGCGAAAAGACCCTCCTTTCTTCCCTCCCCCATGTTTTGTGATGCAACCCTTAAGCCACCCCTCACTGTCTCCCACGTCATTCTCACATTCACTAGTTCTTCCTAGGCAATTTGACAACATGTGGAAGAGGCTATAAGCATGGAACTGCCCGTTGGGGCATCAAAGCGTTATAGAGCTGCTGCTCGGAACAGAAGCTGGGGTAGATTCCTGCCATAAATACCACTGAGGCTCCAACTCGTTGTTTAAGTGAATCATACACACGAAGAGATGCCAAGTATTGGGGGATGAATTTTTTTTAAACGATCATAATTAAAACTCGGCAGGACAATTGTCTCACGGATAGAAAGGGGCTTTGCAGATGTAAAGTACAGAAAGTGGAGGGAAACAGCCCTGAATGTCCCAGAGCCCTGTCACCGCCCGACGAGGGCCCGGGACACTGCTCAAGGGTTGGCAAGCAAAGATCACAGAGGAAAACTGCGCACGGATTAAACTTCCAAACACCACAAATTATAGACAAAGAGCGAAATAAAAGATAGATAACAGGAAGCAGGGACACGGGTCTTTCTCAAAAGGGAGGAGGACCAAGGCATGAGAGGAGGGAAGAAGGGGAACAAAGGGACTAAGGAGTGCGACGTACAGGTCCCAGCTCCACACAGGGAAAGTAAACATTACATACTGCACACAGGGACTAACAAAATGTAAACACCCACCGAGATACTAAGAGATAAATGGACAAGAAAAGAAAACCCAAATGATAAACAGACATGTTTTAAAAGGTGCAACACCCTCACACACACACAGAGCAATCAAAAAAAAGCAAATAGAAACCATCACAACAGCCGGGCTCCTCCCGACCCAAGTGAATTAGGAAAGATCTGCAAACAGCCCTCAGCCTGGCCAAGGTGTCCCCCTCCGGTCCAGCGCTAGGAGGGGCAGCTGTGGGTAGGACACTTCCGGAAAGCCATGTGGCAATCGTGAGCCAGAGCCTCTGACCCAGAAATTTCATTTCTGGAAAACAGGCCCAAAGAAATAAATGCTAGATAAAGTTTGAACCCTGGAGTGTGCATTTCTGCCCTGATGGAAACTGGAAATGCTCCAGATGCAATCCTAGAGAAGCTGAAAGACATTAACACACAATAGATCTATTGAGTACTCACCAGAAGGAAGCAGCCCTAATAAACTACGATCATCAAGGTGCCCTGTGGCCTAAGATAGATGTTTTGCTTTTTTTTCTCTTTAGATGTTTTGCCTTTTACATAGTTCTTTTTCCAAATGTCTATCATGGCAAATTTGACTTTTATACTCAAATAAGAAATAAGCTTATTTTTTAATTTAAAAAAGATCCATAATCTGCCACTCTTTTCCCTGTCTCAGGCAAGAGGAACAGAGGGGCATTCACCGTCTGTCGACGGGCCCTTGGGCAAAATCTAGCCTGTGACTTGACTGTGTCAATAAAGTTTTATTGAGACGTGGCCCCAGCCTTGTGTTTACACCTGCCTGTGGCTGGCTGCCCACTGCAATGGTGGAGTTCACTCTGCCAATGAGAGGTTCCGCTTCCCACGATTTCAGTTACCCACAGTCAACTGTGAACCGAAAATACCGAATGGAAAATCCCAGAAATAAACAAGTTTTCGCAGCGTGCCGGGGCATGACACAATCTCAAGGCACCCGCTCCATCCCCTGGGACGTGAATCATCCCTTCGTCCGGCATCGCCGCCCTTTAGGAGCTTAGCAGCCACTGAGGTTATCAGATTGACAGTGACCAGCTCGAGCGGCGACGTCACAGGACATTCTGTTATGCTCTTCTAAGTCTTCTATTTTATTGTGGGCAGTCATTGCCCATCTCTTCCTGTGCCCACTCTTTAAACTTTACCGTAAGTATGTATGTATAAAAAAAAACCATTCCAGGTTCAGAGCTGCGTGTGGCTTCGGGGTGTGTGAAACAGAAAAGCCACCAGAAAAACCAGGTCCCCACCCTGGCCATTAGGACCCAGCCGCCAGCAGCAGGCGAGCTCCGCCCGGCTGAGGAGGATCTGTCTGCCTTTCCAGGCGCTCCCCACCGCTGCCCACAGGAGCAGGCAGAGCAAATCCGAGGGACTCGGGCCGCAAGTCCCTCAGAGCATCCCACAGCCGCCTCCCTGCCCCAGCGGTGGGCAAACCATCCCGCGTGAAACCGGTTGCTGGTACTAAGAGCTCGGCCTGTCGCCTCCTGGAGAAGGGAGGCCGACACGCCACGGCCCGAAGCATTCACAGCCGGCCGCGGGAAGCCCAAGGCCGCCCGGCCGGGTGGAGGAGAACCCGGGTCCCCGGCGTACCTTTCTGACAGTGGCTGTGGGTCCAGCACCGCTCCACAAACTGCCCGTTGATGACGGTAGCAGGGCAGCTGCTCTTGCCCTTCGCGGTGCCCGGACAGATGTCCCCGCACTCCTCGCTGTCGCCCTTGTTCAGCACAATGTAGTTGTCCTCCACGGAGTCCAGGATCCGGGACCAGTCGATGGTGGCCAAGTAGCAGAGCTCGTTGTTCTTCTCGATGCGCACGGAGCCCCGCGTGATGTTCATGAGGCTGTAGAGTCCCAGCTCCTTCAGGTGGACCATCTCGAAGACCACCAGCGCGTAGTTGAAGAAGAGGCGGGAGCCGCGGATGACCGTGAGGTTGGGGAACAGGTCCCTGAGGCTCTCGAGCCCGTAGACCCGGAAGAGCAGCAAGTAATCGGTGATCATGACCAGCTTGGGGAAACTGAGGTCTCGGAAGTCTTCCGGCCTCGTCCTGAACATCAGGAGGATCTGCAAGTGCCCCTCGATGACGGAGCAGCTCTCCAGCTCATGCAGCCTGGTGAGGTTGTTGCGGATGTCCATGCCGGGACACACTAGGGCGGAAACAAGAGAAAGCCAGCCGGGTGAGCGGACACGCCCCGGGCGGTGAGCCACCGAGCGGAGCCGGAATAACGCAGTCAGACGCGGCTCCCCCCCGCCGACCTCACGGCCGGGCCACGCGGCCGGCCCGGACTCCTGCATCGTCTGGGGACTGCACTTTTGCTCTGAGGAAGGCCCGTAACGTGTCCCATCAATTCCTGCCCAGCTCACGCTCCTGCTGACAGTGCATACGTGTCCCCGTCCTTCTTTTTCTCTCCTGCTTTTGTTACCGCCTTTTTGATAATGGCCATCAGACTAAAGGCCCCTCGGCCGATGAACAGGTAAAGGAAAGAGATGGAAGAGGACACGGCCACACACTGGACTGAACCCGTCGTTCGCAGCAACGTGCCTGATCACGGAGCACCTTATGGTGAGGCACAGAAAGACAAACGCGGGATTTTGAAGCGGCTGTTTTCATGGACACGGCAAGCAGCGTGGTGGCTGTGAGAGGCTGAGGCGGGAGGGAGAGGAGAGAGGGCGGTGGGCGGTACAAAGTTACAAGCAGAAGGGACGAGTTCCCTTGCTCTCTGTGCCGGATGGTGCGCACAGTTAACAACTCTAGGCTGTGCCGAAGTGATCGAGTTACTCTGCGGACCTTACGTTTTTTTAAAACTTACGAAGGCACAAGGCACGTTGCCACCAATGCCCCTCTGAACCCTCCCGCTCACTTCCAACACGCTCATCCTGCCATTCTTGCGACTTTCTGAAGCAGCCCCGGAAGGGCTCTCTCGTGAGTGTCTTCCCGGGAGGTGATCAAAAACACTGCAGCTGCCAAAGGCCTCACAGTGCGGACCGTGCGCAGCGGGACTTCCAGCACTTCCTCACAGTCAAAACGACCGCGACAGGGAAATGTTTTGAACCGATGCAGGACATCTAGGTGGGCGCAACGGCACGATCAAAGATCCAGCCACTGTGGAAATCAATATGGAGATTCCTCAAAAAACTACAACTGGAGGTTCCATTTGACCCAGCTATTCCCCTACTGGGGATCTTCCCAGAAAAATTAAAATCGTCATACCACAAGGACGTATGTACCACCATGTTCATAGCAACACAGTTTGTAATAGCTAAGTCTTGGAAACAACCTAAATGCCCAACAACCAACGAATGGCTAAAGAAAATGTGGTTTTTCTACACAATGGAGTGCTATACTGCCATAAAAAAGGATAAACTAGAGTCATTCACATATAAATGGATGTTCCTTGAGAACATACTCTTAAGTGAAATAAATCAGACACTCATGAGCACGCATCGAATTGTTTCTCTGATATGAAAGACCATAACTGTAAATAAGGACAAAGAGGTGTAATAGATATTATATAAAAGGAGGATGGTGTGCAGAGGAGAGGAGTACTAGAAGGAAAGAAGGGGAAAAGCAGAAAGGCAACAGGGGAAAGAGAGGGGAAAGGGAAAATATGGAAAATGATGAATGAACCTGCTGTAAAAAGGGAGGGAGGGAGCAGAGGGGAGGGGCGGGGGAGAGGGGGAGAACCAAGATGCACCATGTATAGGTACAGAATAAATGTAATGAATGTGACCAATGTATGTAGAATGTACCAATACATGCTCTTGGTTTAAAATAAAAAATAAAAAATAAAAAAAAAAAATAAAAGAAAAAGATGCTCCCAAAAGAGCACTCCAGAGCCACTTCAGAGAGGGGCAAGAAGGCTCAGCCACGTGTGCTGAGCAAAAGACACAGCAATGTGTCTTTTATTGTAACAATGTTTCAGTTGGAATATTCATCATGTTTTTCAATCACACCTCAATATTCCAGAACAGCTCAAAGAGAGTTCTTTAAATGTTCTTACCACAAAGAAATAACACATGTCAGAGGTGATTCGACCCACACACATTATAAATGTGTATGAAATTATCATACTGTCCCTCACCTCTGTGTGCAACAACTATGTGTCCACTGAAATAAATTAAAAATAAATTTAGAAGCAAAGCAGGGACGGCGCTGGCCTTGCGGGTGTGCGAGCCGGGCGCTGAGTCTCAAACCCCGCGGTGGCCCCGTGAGCGGCTCGCCCTGCGAAGCGTCCATGCCTGAGTAATCACTTTCAAAAGGCAAAGAAAATAATTCCCTTGGCAGGCTCTGTGGAAGCCTCAAAGTCATCACTCGGCGCTGATGCAATGGGGACAATAGGATTAAGGAGCGCCAAGCGGCACAGCAGGTGCGGGGTGGGGAAGGGCGCCAACGTTCCGGTGTCCACGACGGGCCAGGAAGGCTGAACGTGTTGTGTTGTTCCTGGCTGACTCTACTTCCCCGCCTGCCCTCCTGGCTGACAATCGAGCCCTCATTGCCTTTCACCTGGGTGCGGCAAGCGCGTTCCCAGGGAGTCTGATCTCGATGCCGGCTGCACAAACACCCTGTTCCTGCTCCCACAGGGGGCGCCTCCGGGGCTCCCCGCACCTCGCCCCCACAGCCCTGGACATCCCACCCATCCCCTGAGCACACCGGACAGCCCTTCCAACCTTTCTTGCCCAAATCCAAGACGCTGTCCCCTCTGTCACACGCCCCATGAGGAGAAAGAAATGAAATCAGACCGGACAAGCACGCAGGCAACACCTGACAGAGTGAGGCTCGGTTCCTGCCACCTGTGTGGGTGTCGTTGATTTCCCCAGATGCACACAGTCCTCGCCAAGCTGGTCTATCTTTTGCCCAGAAAGCCTTTTCTCCCTTAGCTCCCTGTTTCTAAATTCCGCCCATCAACTATGCTTCAAGATCCAATGCAAATGCCTCCTCCTACGGGCAGCCTGCCCTGATTGCCTTTCCTCAGAATGCCTGTTCGGGTCTTTCCTTCTGTTGTGCCCCTGAAGTCCGAGTTAACATTTGTCAGACTAAACTCTTTAGACAGAATTTCCCTGCCAACACACACACACACACACACACACACACACACACACACACACTCTCTCTCTCTCTCTCTCTCTCAGTATCCAGAATATAAGGCTTAGTACACAACCCTGCTTGTTTTATTCCGAGACACTAAGCCTTCATCCAATATCTTGGAGGCAAAACAGATGGTTTGAAAGAAGACTCAAAAAGCCACCCTGATAACCACCCACGAAAGAAGCACGAATTAGAAAGAAACTGCAAAGCAAACAGTCACTCAAGGAGAAGAAAGTGGCCGCCTTCCTGGCTCACGGTCCACACAGAACGGACTAAGCACACACCCGCTTGCTGGCGAGCACGAGAGAAAGGCCCTGAGCCCGGAGCCTCGGAAACAGCCCCATTCCTGGCACTGGCTGTCCGCGTCCGAACCCAGCAGGACCCCCAGAAGCCAAGCTCGGCCAGAAGGCGACGAGGATGGCAGGCCCAGCTCAGTCACAGCCACGGCCCACGCCCCGCACGGAGCCGCCCCGCCTGCAGAGGAGGAAACCGGCGTGCAGGGCGCAGCCCCTCCGCCCAGGACGGACCGTCAGGGACACACAGGCTGGCCAGATTCAGCAGCTACCTTTGAATTTCGGATTTTTTAACAAATAAGTCTTTTCAGATAAGTACATCCCAAGCAATGTTTGGGAGACACTGAGCCTCACAAGTTACTCTCTACAACCAGACGTGGTGCTTGCCTGAAATCCCAGGATTCTCTGGGAGGGTGAGGCAGGAGGATCGCAACACCAGGCCCAGCCTGGGCTATTTATTGACTCAGGGGGACTCTGAAAAACTGTGCTTGTTATGCCGAACGACTATCATCCTAGCACTCGGGAGGCTGAGGCAGGAAGATCACCGAGACATTGAGGCCAGGCTGGGTTCATAGTAAGTTCAAGGTCAGCCTGAACTAGACAATGAGACCATATTTCAAAAACAAATAAATTAAATAACATAAAAAGGATAGGGATGTGGCTTGTTGTGAAGGCTTTGGGTTCAATCCCCAGTACAGAAAAGAAATCTTTTTTTTTAATATGAAATTCACATTTACATGGAAGTCCTGTTCTCTATCGGTACCATAGGCCACATCCCTGAGCTTGTCAAACTTGAACTTCGCAGCCTATACTTTATTACATACACACACGCACTGTGCTGTCTACCTGTCCCCTGTCCAACCTGTCCCCGGCTATGGAGGAGCCAAAGTGAAGACAAGTGTGTGTTCAACATTGACCAGCTTAGCACAGCAGGGGAATGTGGGCGTGATTTCCACAATAAGACACTGCTGGGCCCCGCTAGGATGGGTACAATCTGAGCGACACACACGTGTTCGTGAAGATGCAAAGCACCGAGCCCACAGACATTCCTGGCATACACGTTAAAGCTGTAGCCACTCAGGAGAAGTCTCGCAGGTCCCCAAAATATTAAATGAAGAGCTGCCATAAAACACAGCAATTCCACTCCTAGGGTTAGATACTCAAGAAAAATGCAAAGAATTTGTATGCAAATGTCCACAACAGAGTTCTTCAGAAAAGCCCAAACGGAAATCAGCTGTAATGGTTGACATCTAAAATGTCCGCCAAAATTCTTATGTGCTTGGAAGGCGACTGGATAACAGGGTGCTGAAGGAGCCGAATGAGCCATTCGGAGGTGGGGCCTGGTTGGAAGCGGGACCTGGAAGGATGCATCTCTGCTCCTGCTCCTCCCTCCTCTCTCTGCTTCCTGGCCGCCATGATGTGAGCGGCTTCCTCCGCCAGGCCCTCCGCCATCTTGTTTCTGCCTTGGAGTTAGACTTCTGTGGACTCAAACCTTGAGCCAAAACGAACCTCTCTTCCTTTGAGCTGTATGTGTCGGGTACTGTGGTCCTAGTAATGGAGATGTGACAAAGACACCCCCCGATGCCCACCAAGGGATAATGAATGAACAAAGCGTGGTGCATCCGTACCAAGGAAGATCACTCTACCACAAAGGGAACAGAGCTCTGGTACACGCTACGACGCAGGTGGGCCCTGAAAAAGTCACGCTCGGTGAAAGGAGCAGGCAGAAAAGGCCACAAAGTGCACGATTCCGTTGATATAAAGCGCCCAGAACAGGCAAATCCACACAGACAAAAAACAGATCAGCGCTTGGCGGGAGCTGGGGGAGCGGGCGGGGAAATCGGCGCGGGAGGGTACAGAGATTCTCTGGGGGATAACGAAACGGTCTAAAATTGACCCTGGTGACGGCTGCACAACTCCGGCTGTACTCAAAACCACCGAATTACACGCCTAGAGCTGGAGAACTGCCTGGCGTGTGAATTCCGCCTTGCTAAGGTTGTTATAAATAAAGGTTAAACGGCTGTAATTGCACGAGACAATAAAGAATCGCTTGGCTTTCTTTAATCTCCTGTTTGCTTTTCTTAAATCTCCTGTTTGCTTTTTTTAATCTCCCGCAAATCTAGCTCTCGACTCATTAAAGCCATATGTATCACTATTAGTTAAAGACAATAGAGCAATTTACTGCTGGGACCCAGAAGTCCCGAGTGGGAGGAGGTGCCAGAGAGAGGTGGAGAAACTCCTGCCGGCTCCTGGCCAGCGAAGGATGCGCCCAGCTCCCGGTTCGCGGCCGCTCCCCAGGCAGGTAGAGGAGGGCGGTGAGTCTCAGGAGTCAGCGCAGACTAGTATTTCCCCAGTGCTTACCGTGTGCTCTGATGTGCACACTCTCATGCTAAATTCTAAAAACAACCCCGGAGGAGGCGCTGCCTCCACCCCGGCATTTACGTATTCACTACTGAGTACAGAACCAAGCGCCTCACGCGAGCCAGGTGAGCGCTCCACCACTCAGCTACACCCCCAGCCCCTTTGAAACACTTATTTTGACACAAGATCTCCCTCAAGTGCCCAGGCTGGTCTTAAACTTGCAGTCCTCCTGCCTCGGCCTTTCAAGTATTTGGGATGACTGGTTCCATGCACATTTTGGGGATGAACAAATCATGTAGCCCTCGTGCTAAGTCCAGCCCAGTGAGCAAACAAATGTACCAACTAGATTCGTGAGCTGCTATGCAAAGGTTTTACCTTCTTCATTCTCTCTAAAATGTGCCCAAAGCCAGGCATAGTGGAACACACCTGTAATCTCAGCATTCTGGGAGGCTGAGGCAGGAAGATCACAAGTGTGAGCCCAGCCTGGGCAACTTAGTGAGACTCTGTCGTGTAAAAATTTTAAAAGGGCTGGAGATGTAGGTCAGTGCTAAGGTCCTGGGTTCAACCACACACTGAGAGACAGAGAGATGAGAGAGAGAGAGAAGGAAAAAGCTAGGTTATAAGAAAAATGTTGGTTCGTGTAGCCAAATTATTCCAAACACACTCAAGCATTTTCTAATTGCAAAATCAGCTTTTTTCGTTTGGTTGTTTGGTTTGGTTTTCACTGCACTGCGGATTGAACCCAAGGCCTCTGTGCTGACCTACACTCCCAATCCTTTTAAAATGTTTTCTATTTTGAGACGGCGTCTCTTAATTTGCTAAATTTGCCCAGGCTGGGTTCAAACGGGCAATCCTCCTGCCTCAGCTTCCCACACTCGTATGAGATTACAAGTGTGTGCCGCCATCCCCAGATGAGTATTGATTTCTTTTATACTTCGGTGAATTAAAGTGACATAAAAGTTCGTGCTGACGTTTAAGTCTAATTCTCACCAGACAGAATTGTAACTGGACAGAGCTGAGATACATTTCCGCTGGTTTTGCGGGACTACGCCAGTCCTGACTTCCCGGGAATCTGAGCGTTTTCCAGGACAGAAGGCCGGCAAGGAAGCTGTCTTGGAAAGCGCTTCCTCTTCCCTTATTTTTCTCCCCACCACATAAACAGCAGGAGAAGGAGGAAGGAGAAAGGCAGGGAAGGAAGCGTCTAGAAGATCGGGAAGCCGAGAGCTTGGATACTCCCGCCCTCCATCCTGACGCCTGCTCCTCAGTCCCGGGGCTCCGCGCACACCCCGCCACCTGCTGCAGGGCCCAGACGCTCCTTCCTGCCTCCCCCTCCTCCGCCTTCAGGCCTCCTGCCTCGACAAATGTTGGGCGACAGTGTCAGGTCACTCTCTGCCCCAGCTTTACAAACCCACCAGACCTGACCTCTCACCCGGCTCGGCCTGCTTCCCGTGCGATGGGGCCGCCCCTGTGCCTCTGAGCTCTTCGTTTCCTCACCGGACAGTGGAAACGGGTGCGGCCGAGGACACCCGCCCGAGCCAGGCGGAGCCAATTCCACCGGCATCACCTTCGGAAAGGAGAGCGTGGGGACACTCGGGACTCAGAGGCCCTGAAAGATCCTCTGAGCTGGACAGCATGGTGCACGCCCACAATCCCATAATCCCAGCTCTCCAGGAGGCTGAGGCAGGAGGACTGCTCAGTCAAGCCAGCCTGGACAAATGAGAGACTCAGCAAGAACCTGTCTCAAAACTAAAAATAGTCAAGGATGTATTGCAGTGCATGGGCCCTGGGCTCAGTCCCGAGGACCGGAAGAAGGAAAAAATTGTCTGTGAAGGAGAAATGGTAGGTGTGGTGGTACATGCCTGTAATCCCAGCACTCAGGAAGCTGAGGCAGGAGGATCACCATGAGTTCGAAGCAAGACTGGGCAGCACAGTGAGTTCAAGGCCAGTTTGAACTATATAGTGAGACCCTGTCTCAAAAAAAAAACAAGAAAGAAAGAAAAAAAAAGGAGAAATAGAAAGACACGGCCAGCAACAGTATCTGGACACCCGGATTCTGATTCAGGTTTTGGAAGCAGCAAGTCAGCCATGTGGAAATCATTCTTGTACTCATTCAACAAACATTTACTGGGCATCCAAGTGTGCCGGACATCACACTGGGCACAGGAGGAGACGGCAATAGAACAAATAGGTGGCAGCATGTCAGCAGGTAGAGGACGGATCCCTAAATAACTGTGACAAGCTGCCCTAAGAGTGCAAGCAACGGTATTGTTGTGGGTGCCTCAGCCCACCACTAACCGAAGCCCCCCAGACAGAAGCAACCGAGCTGCCCATCGACAGGGGATCGGCGACACCTGATGGGGGCCCGGGCCAGCAGCCTCGGCAGAGAGGGGAGGGCCAGGGGAAGCAAAAAGGGTGAAGATCCCACACATATCTGTGCCAACTCCCCACCGTGAGCGTATCTATGATGTACCGCAAACATGTACTATAAACAACTTTTTAAGTATGTAGGAGAGACAGAAAGAGAAACTGCCACCTGCGTTGCGTGTATTTCTGAGTTATGAAGTAAAAACTTGAGTTTTTCTTCAAACACTGGAAAGTGGTGCCAGGTGTGGTGGCGCAGGCCTGTGAGCCCAGCATTCTGGAGACTGAGGCAGGAGTCTCACTGTGAGTTCGAGGCCAGTCTGGGCTACAGAGTGAGACCCTGTCTAAAAATTTAATTAATTTAAAAAAATAAAATAGAAGTGCTTTCAACACCATTCTCGGTCTGGGTGGCCGCACAGAACCAGGATGCGGCCCGTGGGCCGTGAATGTGACGGACACCCAGGAAGCAACGAGGGAGCCCCCAACAGGCGACACACAAGGATCCCCAGGACGTGTCGGCAGAGTGAAGTGCAGAAGCGTGTGGCACAGCAGTCAGGCACATAAAAAGTAGACAAACACACGGGCTCATACCCATAATCACCAGTCCCTAGAAAAGTAAGAGCGTATCAAAAAAGAAAAGAAAAAAGAATTACAACTGTGGTTGTCTCTGCAGAAAGGAACTGAACAGCCAGGCACAAGAAAGGAGAAAGTTTTCACCAACAACTCGCTTCCTACCTGTGGATTTGGGGACTTTAAGAAGTCACCAAAGAGTACAAGAGGGGCCAGGGACATAGTCTGTGGTAGTGTGTGCTTTGCATGCACAAGACCCCTCCCACCAAAAAAATCACCAAAATATTTTTAAATGGACCCAAGTGTGATGACATACTCCTATAATCCCAACACTCTGGGAGGCTGAGGCAGGAGGGTCACAAGCTCAGGTGCAGTCTGGGAAACTTAGTGACTTAGGAAGATAAGTCTCAAAATAAAAACTAAAAAGGACCGGGGATATAGCTCAGTGTGAAAAACTCTCGGCACTACTGAAAAAAAAAAAAAAGTTAAATGGAGATTAAAATGAAAACAAGGGAAGGGCACAAGGCTGTGTGCTGTTCTTCCCGGGAACCTCAGGAGACGAAGGGGCTGGCGCGGCTGCAGAGGGCTACGGATCGGCCGGAGGTGGGCAGGGCCGGAGGGTCTCGGCAGAAGGGAAGGGAGGGGGATGCTGGGAAGACCCTGGAGCAGACAGGCCTCAGGAGAAGGCAGCCGGCCACTGCCTAGACCTGACCTCCAGCGTTGTGAGGAAACGCCTCTTGGCCCCGGGTTCAAATCCCAGCTCTGTCTCACCTTTGCTGTGTGATCATAAGCAGGACGCCACCCTCTCTGAGCTTCTGCTTTATTTTCTTCCATCTTCTAGGAAATCCTAGTGGGTCAGGAGCCCCGGTGAAGGGTGTTTCCCGGGCGCAACAGAAGGACCTTGTGCCTCCCTAGTGCTCAGGAGGGTTACTGGGAACTGAGGAATGAGGATGAGAAGAGTGAATTGTCAAGGATGGAGGGTGGGAAAGAAAATGGTAGAATGTGTGACCTCTAATCCCAGTTCTCTGGGAGGCCGAGGCAGGAAGATTGCACACTGCAGCCCAGCAGTACTGGGCAACTTAGTGACTTAGTGAGACCCTGTCTCAAAATGACACTTTTTTTTAAAAAGGTGCTTCGAGGCAGCTCGGTGAGAAGACTCTCAGTTTAATGCCCAGGACCCCAACTCAATAGATAAATGGCCAGTATTGTCCAGCAAATTCCCCAGGGGGCAGACCCACCGGGAACGGCGAGCCCGGCACAGTAACGCGCCGTAACCGCGAGAAGGCCACGCGGGACAGACAGACACCGCGGAGGGCGGCGCAGGGGCAGGAGGGCGCGGGCGGGCGGGCGGGGGACCGAGACTGGGCGTCTCGGGAGGCGCAGAGACTCGGGCTTGAGCTGACACGTGCTGGAGACGGAGGCGGGATGCGGGCTTTGTGCTCCCGGCGGCCGGGCGGGTCTTCAGGTCCCCACATCTCCACCGACAGGAAGGGGCGGACCAGGAGGACCCCACGAGGACGTCCGGCGTGCCGGACAAGACGGCAGGACACCGGACAGAAGAGGGAGAACCAGGAGAAGACTTCAGGACCCAAGAGACACTCCGCCGGGGACGAGACTGAGACAAAATGCGACAGAGTAGCAGGGTGACAGCTCGAGATACTTCTAGGCAAATCGGTGCATCTGGAGGCCGCACTCGTCAGTGAAATACATTGGACACATTGTATCTCTGGTGTAAGAAACTGAAAGCCTAAATAAAGAATAAAATGTATTATACCAGGAAAAGGAAGAAAGTGTTCAAATGGGAAGGGGGGCACAGGACGGGGAGGGGGAACGAACAGAGGGACCAGAAAAAAGAGAACAGAAGGAGAAAACATGGAAACAAAGCTTTTGTAAACAAGGAGAGGGGGCGGGGAATGGGAAAAAAGCAGCAGCGAGGTATATCATGTACAGGGACAAATCCCCTATGATGAATGTTATCAGTATGTACATCTACAATGTACCATTAAAATAAAATTAAGAAATAAAAAATTTTAAAAGAATTTATTACAGCCAAAGATACATCGCTATGAATGTGTCGACCATTTGTACAGCTTCTTCAGAGACGTGCCAGCCCAGACATTTCGGTTGCCCATTTTTTGATTGGGTCTTTTATTCTGGGGGGTTCTAATTTTTTTTTAGTTCTTTATGTATTCAGATATTAGTCCTCTGTCTGAAAAATAGCTGGCAAAAATGTTTGCCCGCTCTGTAAATTGTCTCTTCACTCTGTTGGTGGTTTCCTTTGCTGTACAGAAGCTTTTTAATTCTGCGGTGAAGAAAGACAAACTTGAGTCATTTGTAGGAAAATACATGCACCTTGAGGCCATAATGTTAAGCGAAATAAATCAGACACACAAGCTTAAATGTCACATGGTTTCTCTTACATGAGAATATAAATAAAGAGCAAATAAAAGATAAGAATAATAGAAAGTAGGGAGATAGATCTGTCTCAGATGGGAAGGGGATCGGAGATAGAAGGAGGGGAAAGAGGAAGGAGGAAGGGGATGAGAAAGGAACCCAGAAGTGTTACATACATGCAGTGACTCCCCAGAGAAATACAATCATTATGTACAGTAATGTGCCAAAAGAAAAAAATACTGAAGCCGAAAATGAAACATTGCCAGGAATCAACCTCAAAATCCGCCCCCTTGCTTCCAACACGTGCCTCCCATCCTCCTTGCCACTTTCTGAAGCAGCTCTGGAGCCCTCTTTCCTGAGAGTCCTTGCAAGGTGTGATCAAAAATCTAGTGAATGCTGCTGCCTAGTGCTACGCGAGGGAAAGGCTGGCTGGTAAAAACATGATGCGTGTCCTCCTCCACAGTATTCACCGGATCCGGCACTGTGTGGCTTCTGGTTCCTCCCCAAGCTCAAAATGACCATGAAAGGGAAACGTTTTGAATCGATCCAGGACACTGAGGCAGCCAGGATGGGGCAACCAAAGACACCAGGAAAGAGGGCTTCAGAACTGCTTTCAGAAAGTGGCAAGAAAAATGAAATAAATGTGTTGAAGTGAAAGGGAGAATTTTGAGGGGGAATAATGGCCATCTGTCTCTCACTGTAATGAAAGCGTTTTAAATTTAAACATACACTGGGGCTGGGGATTTAGCTCAGTGATTAGAGTGCTTGCCTCGCAAGCACAAGGGCCTGAGTTCGATCCCCGGTACCACAAAAAAAAAAAAAAAAAAAAAAAAAATTTAAACATACACTGCATTTGTGTCACACTGTGTGGGTAAAAATGACCATCTCGGGACATCTTGCTGCTCTTACGGAAGGAAACAAGAGGATCCCGGTCTGAGAACAGGCGGCAACAAGAAATCACGGAAAGCAGTCAGCAAACGGCCATTTCCCGCTCTCTCCTTGTCCCTTCCTGCCTGACCATTATCTTTCTCCACACTCACACCCACCTGGGTTTTCGGAAAGTACCTGTGTTTTCTCCATTCCCATGAGGGCAAAGGAGAGAAACAAGAACATCGCCACAACATCCTGCTGGCCCCCAACACAAGACGGGAGCTTTTCTATAAACTGGAGGAGACTCAGTTCACTTAAAGAACAGAAGAAAAAGCCAGATTGGAAATTAAAAGCGCACCCTCACAAGTGTGCTTTGGACTCCGACTGGACCGGACAGCCAGTCTGTGCTGCAGCACGGGGATAAGCGAATCTCAATCTGCTGGGAACAAACGTCCCTAAAACTCCCAAGGCCACTTCAGCACTCCCCAGGCCGGGGCTGACCTGCCCCTAGAAACGGGCCAGGAAAGGGCTCCACGTATGCCCGGCACAGTTCCACGCGATCACCAGGGTACTACACACGGTGACAATGCGGCCACACAGGCATCCGTGTCGCAAGGCCTTCTAAATGGGAGACGACACGCCCAGATTCACAACCGAAGACCCCAGAGACAAGGAGCCACCCCCAGCCAGTTCTCACTACTAGCGGGACTTCTGGTCCAGACAGAGGCTGAAAAGGGGAGCTAGCAAGCACCGAACCGCGGCTCCTAGGGCAAGCGCTGGGCCGGGCTCCCCGGAGATGCTGCCCCGTATTTTCTGTCCACAGATCAGTACTTGACCTTGTCTTCTGTGTGTTTTGTAACTGGATCATGTTTATGGTTTTTCAATTAAAATACAAAGTGTACTGTAAATCAGTACAACTACTAAGGGAAATCAGTGTAGAGATTCCTCAAAAACTGAAACTAGGAATCCCATCTGACCTGGCTGCTCCCCTGCTGGGTCTCTTTCCAGAGTTAATGACATCCCGCCACCGTGATCCGTGCACACCCACGTTTACAGCAGCACGAATCCTAACAGCTAAATCTCGGGAGCAGCCTGTATGTCCATCCACAGATGACTGGATAAAGAAAATGTGCCATTTACACACGATGGAGCACTACTCTGCCATAAAGAAGGAAAAACTTGAGTCATCTGTAAGAAAACGGCTGCATCTCGAGACCATAATGTTAAGTGAGATAAATCAGACACACAAGCTTAAATATTGCATGCTTTCTCCCAAATTATAAAAAAGAGCAAAATAAAAGATAGAGAATATGAAGCGGGGAGATAGATTTTTCTCAGCTAGGAAGGAGAACAAGACATGGAAGGGGAAGGGAAGGGAAGGGGAGAGAGGGGGAA
>PVJO010014830.1:0-47028 GCA_004026905.1 Hystrix cristata | reverse complement strand
TGCATTCTTCATTTTTGAAACGTTTCATGGGGAAAAACTGTATTTGCATAACTAGCTTGTTTTGGTAATTTTCCAAATTAAGCAGTTTTGTCTAATTTTCTAAATACTAACAGGAGAAGCATATACTGTTCCAGTTGATTTCTCATTTGGGGGATTGCTTTTTAACATCTATTTTTGCATCTATGAAACATTTATTTTGCTCAAAATCAAACATATTGAAAAAGTATGCTGTGAGAATTTTATTTGAATTCTTCCTTTTTCCTTTTAAAAATAATGACTGCATTGCCTTTCTACATTTTTCTGTGCTTCATTTTTCAAATATAAGTGCGTTTGTGTGTATAGATGGAGAATATAAGTAGGTAGGTATTAATTTCTCTTCTTTTCATGGAAGATAAAATCCTAAAAATCATTCTAAGAATGCTTTGTTTGATTACAAACCTAAACATATTAAAAACATATTCTATAATAGAGAAAATTACACAGATGATAAGAATAATTATATATAAGTACATTGGTATGATCCCTACATTTTTAAGAAGTAATGTCACCATAAACCCTTAATTCTGTATCGATTATTATGCTTTTCTTTTCCTTCAGACATATCCCACAACTTTTGCCATCACTGATGAGTCCTATCAGTTTTGAAGTTTTATAGCTGAAATTATACGAGCATTATTCTGTGTCTGGCTTACTTCTTCAACAGTGTATTTGTCAAAGTCCACTATGTTTTGATATAAAGGGTAGATCATTCATTTTTATAGGTGTATCATATTTCATTATATGAATATAATGAAATTTATTTTCCTATTGTCTTCTTAATAGAAATTACATTGGAAATTGTATTTTTGAATTTTTATGATCCACAAATATTTTTACTTATTACTTTTTGGTACATTTTGGTTACAGAGAAAGAAGTATTCTTACTTTTCTTTGTTGTTATGTGAGTTTTAACAAATTGTGACTTTTCTTTAAGAAATTGAATTTTCAGATTTATTGTCCAAAAGTTGATCAAAATATCTTTTAGTTTTAAATGTGATTCTTTCCTTTCTATTTTTCATTTTTGGAACTTGTGTTTCCTGTTTCTCTTCATCAGTATGAAACATTTTTGAATCAGTTTTTCACTTTTTGGAGAACCAATTGTTGTTATTGTCAGTCTTTTCAGGTACCTTTTTGTCTCCATTTTATTGCTCACCTTTTGTTATCTAGCTCCCGTGTGTCCTTCCCGCTTCTTTGTTAGCTGGAGTCTGCTGTCTGCTGTGTGTGCCGACCATCTCTCTCATGGTAGCCCATTCTCTTATTTATCTAAGTCTATCTTCCACAGAGATTGTTTTTGACTGAATAACTCTTATACACCCTAAATTGCTTAATGAATATGGACTGCATTGCATTTCCTTTTACTACATAGCCTAAGAGTTTCAAGAATTTGGAGCTAGACTTTGAAGACTTTTTTCTCTTTGTGTGTGAATTATCTTTTCACTCATATGGGCAGAGAGAATTTTTATTTCATTACCGTATGTGAAACAGTCTTGAGAGTTCAATTTCCATACCGGATTCAGAGAAGACTTTTGCTCATTCAAAACCCTGAGTGGGATCGTATTTGGTCTTT
Source organism: Hystrix cristata (assembly GCA_004026905.1). Lineage (NCBI taxonomy): Eukaryota > Metazoa > Chordata > Mammalia > Rodentia > Hystricidae > Hystrix > Hystrix cristata. Next base: position 45,422 of record PVJO010014830.1, on the reverse strand, counting down.
GTTTTCTAGTGTCACGAGCTGAGGATGCATGTATTTTCTTCCTCCTAAGGTTCAAGTACAATCCATCCAGCATTCTGAGTCTGCTCAGGGTCTGTGAGAATAAATTGTGGTGTCCACTGAATGGATTAAGAAGGGCCGAGGGGGACTGGAGCAGAGTTCTGGGTGTGTTTGTGGATGCTTGACATGCAAGCTGGAGGAGGGAAGACCTGCTCCGGATCACCAATAGAACTGCAGCTGGGATGGAATAAGAAGGGAAAGAAGGACGTCTTCAGAGGAGCTGTGGTTTTTGCTTTGGATGTTTGTCTTTGGATGTCTGTCTCCAGGGTCCCAGCACAGAGTCTGAAGCCTTCCACTGCAGACCCTTTGGCTTTCCAGTAAGGACTCTTAGTGGACTGTGTGGTGAGCTCCATGCCTTGGACTTTTGACCTGATCCTTGAAGATGGCCACTTTGCATCATTCCATTCCTGATTCCACGGGTGGCCACTGTAAGCCTGCTTAGTAAATACACACACACACACACACACACACACACACACACACACACACACACGTGTATATGTATATATATCAGGAAAAGAAAAAACATATAAATATTTTAATACTAAATCTATTGAGACATCATGAGATTAATACAAGTTACTTTTGGCCTCTACAATTACAAGAGATGCTCAAAGTGGTGCCCATTATCTTCCAGACATGTATTAGTACGACAAATTGCTAAAGTATGTATATTTTTTTTGGCTCGCTCTCTCTCTTTCTGTCTCTCCCCCCTTCTCGCCTAGTGAACCCTAACTTGTGTACAGCCTCATTTGCCCTCCCTGATTAATATGGCTCTAAAGCCCAGTTTCTGTTTCTGAGACACTGAAATCCCAATCCTTCCCTTTGAAGCTGTGACCTTTCGCACCATCCATCACGCCATGTTTCCACAGTAACAGCTGCAGAGCATATTACTCCACATAACTTTAGCTACTGTTTCTACATTTCCTTTTCTCCTGAACATTGGCATAGATACTGCACTGGGACAGAGATTTATGCTAACTCCCCCCACAGTATTGCTGTTCCCCTGACTCTAGGCTACCTTTACATAAGTTAGACCTGAGTCTGGTTTGTGCATTTCAAATGAGGTAGTGCGGGTGACAGTATTCATCTGAATATTATAATAAGGTAACTATGCATTTGGACGATCAGGAAGTAAGACAAAATGGATGAACTGTGTAACATAAATTTTATTCTATTTGCAGTGTATTCAAGATAGTTGGCATGGAAAAATACTACCCCTGAGACAGCTTGGGTATCAAACAAGTCAGCAAAGAATGTGCCCATGGAGTTAAGTGCACATAAATCAGAACACAAAGATTATTCTTCTTTATAATGCAAATACATGTAAGAGCTGAGGCTGAAAATAAGTCTACATTGGTTAAAAAAAAAAATTAAGCCCATCAGCATGTATTGGGTTTTAGTGAATCTGGCTTCACTCACCCCTAATTTAGAGTGTCCCAAAGTTTGCAATTAAAAGCTACAACTGAACAGTGGCTGAACACTGACTCATTACAAGCGCCTTTCAAAAGCTCAACAAAACCCACCTAAATTATAGACCTCAGCTGTTCACGAGGCGTCCTTGGTTTTGGCAAATCAATGTTTTTAAAGGCTAAGTGTGTATTTGGGGATAGGATTGGGTACTTATTGATTGCAGTGTGTTTATTTATTTATACAAATCTTTTACTGTATCTCAGAGGCAAAGATGTGCATTAATAAAACCTCACCATGCAACCATCTAGTTCAGAATCCTTTCAGGTTCTTTAACCCATCTCTAACTCTACTTCTTTCTTCCACCCTCGTGTATAAAGTCTACATGTTTTGGAGTGTATGTTCATTTTAAAAATTATGTATCGTGATGGAGCTTGTCGGTGACCTGCAACCTCCCTTACCTGCCATGAAGGTTGATGACTAAGACCCCGGTTGCCCCTCCTCTGGGGTGTTCTCCTTAGCTCACGGGGGACTCTGCTCTTGCTCCCATCATTCTTCTTTTCCCAGGAGAAGGAGTCACAAGGCTCCTTCTCTTGGGCTCTGATTTTAGAGTCCATCCCAAGACATAGGTTTGCTGGAGAAATTAAGGATCGATTAATATATCTGAATATATGTTATATGAAAATGTTGTGAAAAGAGCAAGAATGGTTAAAATTATTACAACAAGAGGAACGAGAGGAGGGAAATGTCTCCCTTGGGTTGCAGGACTGAGTAAGCATAATCGTGATTAGAATAAGTGATTTAGTCATGGAGATATGAGCTTACTAAGGGGATAGACTGGAAACTCCAAGTGAGCTGCAGGCAGAATTATTTTATCTTTGATCTATAACCAGTGCTTAGAACAGAGCTGAATATGTGGTAGATGATAAAAACATGCAGAATGAATGGAGAGTTGACAAGTCACAGGTGATAATACAGAGCAGCTGGGAAGAAGGCATTTTTCGTGAATATTTCTGGAGCGATAGCTTATCCCTATGAAAGAAGTATATCAGATCCCATCTCTGTACTATAACAGCAAATCAATTCCACTCAACTAAAGATCTAAAGGTGAACAGCAAAATTTTACAGTGTTTAGAAGATAATATGTTGTAAAATATTTTCATGATTTTTATATTGCGGAGTGTTTTGAAAATATACCAGGAAAAATTTGAGCAATAAAGGAAGAGATGGATTTAAAGTTTTTAATTAAAAAAGTTTCTCTATCTAAACCATAAACGTTTAGAAGTTAAGGCGCAGAGCAGGAGAGGGATTTGCAATACACAAAGTGCAGGGTATTAATATTCAGTATATATAAACGTTACTATAAATCAATAAGAAAACCTATGAAAATTGAAAAATAGACAAACAATATGAACCAGCAAACCCCAAAGAGTCAATAAATACATGTTATGATTTGCACCCTCAGAAGATTTTTCATATTCATCAGATAAATAAAATTGAAAAACAATAACCAGCCACAATCGCTGAATGTACCACGTGTTGGCAAAGACGTCAACAAAGAACAAGGAATAGAGAGCTCATGCGCTGCCAATGAAATTGTAAATAAGAATTACCACTCTGGAAATTATTCACCAACGTCTAGTCAAATGTAAACACACATGACATAGGAATTTCAGTTCTAATTTTATACAAGTGAACTCATACTCGTGTGAACAAGAAGCCATCTACAAAAATGTACATTTCAAAATTATTTGTAGTGACGAAAATCTGAAGCTTTCTTTCTATCAGTAACCCAAGGGAATAATATATGATGTATTTATACAATGAAACACTCTATAGTAAAGAGAAACAGACATATCAAGCGAGTTGCAAAGCTCACAATAATGTATTTTAGGAAAGTTTTAAACATATGAAATGCTACTATATATTATTTCTGCACAAATATATGTGTGGCAAGAGTGTAAAAGTATAAATGATCAAGAAGATCAGACTAATTTTAAACTCTGGTCGGTGGGGGAATATATTCTTGGCAGTTTAATGTTTACATATGGCGACGGATTTTTTAAAGCTGAGTGGAAAGAACATGCATTTTTCTGTTAAATTGTGTATACTGTTGTATGCCTGAAAACTGTTTTGATAAAGAAGAAAAATAATTTATGCAGTTTTCTATGTATTTAAGTTTACACCATATATATCTCTAGGTATGTTCATGTCTACGCATGTTTGCATATATATATTTGCATATATATTTGATATATATGGATGTGTGTGTACCCACAAGACATATAGATTTGTTTTATACCTCAGTCCCTCAAATTTGCGTGTTTTTAAATATTTGCCTGTGTTGCTTTATGCTTATCTTCAGTGATTTGATTGCTATATTGTCTTCTAATATTCATCCCTCAGACTTTACTTTCATTTTTCTAGTTGTGGACAAATAAATGTCTTTTGTCCTTTTACCTGACCTCTGACAAACACAGGTAGAGATTTTTCTGCGGGTATTTCTGAATCATAGAATACATATGTACATCATTTCACTGGCTCTTCCCAGAGAGTTCTAAATCAGAAAGCTCTGTGTAGCATCTCCTCTTACCCTTCTGCCAGAAGTGAATGAGGGATTGATTCTCTCTTCACACAGTCTTATCCCAGCATGTTATTGAGTAACAAAATCTATAGCATCTCCTATTGAACAGCAATTCTTAAGTATAATGTGGCAAAATGAGTTCATTTTCATCTCATACAATGTGGGGGTTTTGCTCCTGGTTTAGGAAGTCCATTCCCAGCCCGAGGTGGCAGCATCCTTGGGTGAAGGATGATTTGTGTTCTAAAGAGTCTACCAGGGATTTCAGTTCCCTGAATGTTCTTTGTTGAAGGGCTCTTCTCCTCTTTCTGAGAAGGTGGTCTTTCTCTACACAGAGATGATTTGGCAGGAATGTCCATGGGGCTTGAGGGAGGTGAACCGTGGAGACACTCGGAGCACCTGCGTTGCCTGGACAATCAATAGATATGACTTGTCCCGGGTGAAACACTCTCACTAGTGGATTAGAACTAGAAACAAGTCTTAACTCAGCAACACAGCCTGTCTGAGTTCTCACTGGCAATATGGAGAGAATGGACAACATCCTCCCTCCATCCCCTTCCCTCAAACAGTCCATGATGGAATCATGTTCGCTAATTTGTAAAGCCCTTTTTTCCAGAGTTGTAGGGATCAACTTTGTTGATATCAATCTCTCATGTGCCTTAGAACATCTTGATTTATGAATCAAGATGATCTTGGATTCTAGTTGGAGCCATATTAAACTGGTTACCAGGTATATTACTTTGTTTTAACTGCCATACAGATAAATTCTCAAGCTTCAGCAATCAAACTCAGCAGAGATTTTCTCACATATGTAAAATCCCATCTAGTCTTTCTGGTAGGGTGGCTTCCCAAGCAGTCATTCAAGAGCCTGGGCTTTGTCTAATCCCGTACTTTTTCTCTTCTTTAAATTCTTGGTGTTTTTTCTAATCGCCGTCTAAATAAGAAGAAAAAGAGAATCACTGTGAGAGCGCTTTGTGGGCCACATCCTGATGTCGTGCAGGTCACTGCCATGTACGCTGTCTTTGGGGGAGCCCAGTCCAATCCAGGTGAGTGCCTGAGCTCCAATACAGGTGGGTGCCTGCAAAGAGACACCCCGTTCTGGAGAACACAGCAGTCTCTACCACACCAGGAGTACCTGATTCGTTGTTAATTATAGAGACAATGTAACTAGATTAAAAATGTTTCCTAACTAAAAGAGAATCACCCATAATTTCATGCCAGGAACAAGATGTCTGTTAGTATTTATGTAGCTTTATGTGGCTGTAGCCTTAGAGGCTTGTGCTTGGTCAGCTTCTCCTCGTCTCTTCAGGTTCCCTCCCTCTCTTCTTCCATCCATTTCCCCTTCCCTTTTTCCTTTCCTTCCTCATATATTTCTTGACAGAAAGAATACAGAGATCAGTAAGGTATAACAATTTAAATATTCCCTCAAGAAGTTCCACCAGTGCAAGCGCAGGCAAGTAACCAAGCATTACGACACAGCACGGCAACGGCCGAGACAGAAATACAGACAGTGCTTTGGCAGCTCTTACCCAGAAGAGCCCTTACCCATGGAGAAAGTGCTATCTGATCTGAACATTAAAGGAGAACTAGAAGCTAGTGTGGTCAAAACCAAACAAAGAAGAATTCAAGAGCATTCCATGGAGCAGGGCCACCCTTCTCAAAGGCCCCGAGCCATGAGGTGGCAGTGAGTTTTAGGAACTGCACGAGGTCCAGATTGTTGGGGAAACAGCATGAACAGGACATAGTGAGAGGTAAGTCAGAAGAATTCTGTTGAGGTCAAACTGTGAAAAATAGCTTTGTTAAGGACAGAATTTTTAAACGGACGAGGAGCCACTAAAGTATTTTGATCAGTGGAGAGCTTTGACCAGAACTCTTCTTGAGAGTGATAACCCCAGTTTCTATATGAAACAAGGTCCCACAGAGGCAGACAAAATTTAAGACAAGAATTCAGTCAATGGACAGGACCCATAATTCCTGCGAGGTAGAAGAATGACCTAACATAGGTTGTGGTTGACACTGAACAGCAATACCTACTCTTCAAGAGCTAGCTGGGAGGTGAAGAAATGGTGCTCGGGAACTGGTGGGATGTGGGGTGTTAGAGAGAGAAGCACGCTAGGGATGGCTTCTAGGATTCTGACTGGGATAATTGGGTAGACAATTAAAACAGGAAATCCTGGAAGGGAGAGGATGAGGAATTCAGCTTTCAATCTTAACTTAAGATTTTTTTTGCAATATAAGTAAAGGAGACTGGTAGAAGATTGGTTATAAAACTGGAATTCAGGAGAGAGTTCTACGTGAAAGTTAAAGTCCCTAATTGGATCTGTAAAAGCAGTTCAGAGACCATGTCTAGAGAATAAAGACCAACATTTAAATGAAGGCTAGAAGAACAAAAGCTAACAATGGATCTGTGAAGGAGCAAGCAAAAAGAAAAGAGGAACACAATGAGAGTAGAGAGTCACAGAAGTCATGAGAAGAACATTTTAAGCACTGAGATAAAACCATAAAGATGAAACAGCGTCCATTGGATTTGGCATCCAGCCATTCGCTAGTGCCGTTCTGAGTACAATTCATGGAGACATGGGGACAAATCCAGTGATTTGACTGAGAAGTGTGTGGTAAGTGGTAAACCAGAAATAATGATAGAAGAAAGCTGTCAAGAAAGGGAAAAGTGAGGACAGAGGGTCTCATGCTTATTGTAAGTGGTTTTTGTTATGCAAAATCACAACTGCTGAGGACAAGCAAAGTGGTTAGGGTCAGACACTAAGGAAAACGAGCAAGGTTCAGATCACCACTGCAGAGGAAGATCTCACAAGGGAAGTGTACCAGGAATAAGAAACAGTGCGGGCACCTCTCTGAGACCAGAGAGAACACAAAGGCCACCACCCAAGGAGCTGTGGGGGGTTCTCAGCGTGGGCTGAGTGAGAAGGTGAGGAAGGAAGACAGTACAGGGGTGGCACATTGGCAAGTGGGTGAAGAACAGAACAAGAGAGGTCACTGTAAAGGTAAGAGAGTACAGGAAATGGCCAGCCAAAATCTGAGCAAGCAGGGAAGAAGGAAAAGTTCCACCGGACTGGAGGGTCTCGTGAGATGGACTGCATTGCCACAGACCCAAAGACATAGGGCCGAGTTACCATGGACTGAAACTCTCAAAACTGCAAGCTAATACAAATCTTTGTTCTTTTTAAGTTTGTTCGGCTGTCTCAGCTGTTTGTTACAGTAATGGAAAGCTAACACATAAATATGTCTTGAATGATGAGTGAGCAGATCTGCCTACACAAACTTTCCCCATGTTGTCGCACACCCATGTTACTTTTAGCTCCAATTTGCTTTTGAAAATTATCAATTCAGCAAAATGGATATTTTACTTTCAGTGTGAATTTCTATGATTTTTTAAAAATTAATAGGTTTTAGTTTTCAGCATTGTTTTAGGTTTTGCAGGAAAATTGAGCAGAAAGAGTTTTCATTCAATATACCTCTTGCCCATATTCTGCACACAGTATCTTTCATTCATATGATGTATTTATTACAATCAAACTATCGACATATTGTTATTAATTAAATTCCATACTTTATGTTGGAATGCACTCTTTCAATTATACAGATTGGTGGGTATTGATAAGTGCGTATGTCCTCTACCTGCCTGTTGAAAAGCATACACGATGGCCTCACTGCCCTGAAAGTCCTGTGACACACCTACTCAACCCTTGCTTCCATCCTGTCCTAATCCCTGGTAACCACTGATCTTTTTATTGCCTTTATAGTTCTCTCTAATTCAGAAAGTCATACAGTTGAAATCATACAGTATGTAGTCTGTGCACACTGATTTCTTTTACTTAGTGACATGCATTCTTAAGTTTCTGTGTGTGTGTGTCTGTTTTCAGCTTGGTAGCACATTCTTTTGTCTGAATAATACTACCCCGTATAGATATACCAAGTGTATTATTTATCTGTTCACTCACTGAAGGACATTTTGTTGCTTCCAAGATTTGATAGAGATAAACCTTCAGTAAATGTCCCTGTGCAAATGTGAGTAGAGCATCAATTTTCAATTTATTTGGGTAAACTAACTTGGTGATTGCTGGATTGTTTGATGAGCCACGTTCAGTTTTGTGAGGACTCGACGAACTGTGTTTGAAAGTGGCTGTACTAGGACCCTTCTGTATTCCTACCCTCAGTGACTGAGAGTTCCTGCTGCTTCCGTCCTTATGAGTGTTTGATATTCAGAGTTTGGGCTTTGAGCAATTCTAATAGATGTGTAGTGGCTTGTCATCGTTATTTTGACTTCCGGTTACGCAGTGATCCATTTGCTGAGTGCCTTTCCGTAGGCTCCCTACCTTCTGTGTATCCTCCAGGGTGAATTATCTGCTCAGGTGTTTTGCCCATTAACTGAGTCCATGTTTCCTACTTTTGAGTATTATATATTTTGGAGACCAGCCATTGAATATCTGTTAAGTGACTATTTTCTTCTAACCTGTGGCTTGTCTTTTCATTTTCTTAGCAATGTTTTTCGCAGAGCAGAAGTTTTTATTTTAATGAAGTCTGGTTTATCAGTCTTTTTCTTCTACTTATGGCACTTTTGTATTTTCCCTAAAAAAGTCATAGCCAAACCAAAAGTCACTTAGATTATCTTCTGTGTAATCTTCTAGAAATTGTATGGTTTTTATTTGGCTGTATGCACCATTTTGAGTTAATATTTGTGAAAACTGTAATTTCTGGATTTGGATTCTTTTTTATGTATGAATGGCCAGTTGTTCCAACATTATTTCTTGAAAAGACTATCATTTATCCATTGATTTGCCTTTGCTCCTTTGTTGAATATCAGTAAATTATGTTTATGTGTGTCATTTTTTGAGCTTTCTACTCTGCTTCATTCATCCATTGTCTATTTTTTTTTTTTGCCAGTACCACACTCTTTATTACTGGAATGTCTACGAATTTTAATGCATTTATAGATTTATATAAACAGGACCACGAGAAGCATACAGAACTGACCCATCACGCCCCCAAACTCCTTCCTGCTCTCTCTACCCAGCTCTCTTTTCTAACCACTACAGTACTGTTTTATTTTGGAGTGCAATATGAGAAGACAATATGATATAAAGCTTTTGAGATTAACTTCTGTCACTTGGCATAATGCTTTTCAGATTCTTCCACTTCAAGTGTCGGGAGTTCCCCTTAGTATGGCCGAGAGTTATTCCCATTGTGTAGATGCCGTGCCCTTTGTTTATCTGTTTCCTAACTGAGAGTCATTTGGGTTGTTTCCAGTCTGGGGAAGTTAACAGTAAAGCTCTTACAAATATGCTTGTATAGTTTTCATTTCTTTAGGATAAATACCAGGAGGGAGATGCTGTAGCAAATAGTAAATGTATGATTTTTTAAGAAGAAACTACACAACCATTTTGCAGAGTGCCTGCAGCATTTTCCATTCCCAAAAGCAGCGTTCCAGAGATCTCTTCATACCTTCCCCGGGACTTGATAGTGCTGGGAGGTTTGGATACTCAGTAGGTGGCTGTGGTATCTCATTACAGTTTGCATTTGCGTTTAGTAGTGAATGATATTGAACATATTTCTATGTGATTATTTGACATCCATGAATCTTCCGTGATGAAGTGTTTGTCAACATCTTTTGTCCATTTGAGAAAGAAAAAAAAAAAACCAACAACTTGTGTGTTTTGTTTTTTACTGTTGAGTTTTGAGAGTTCTGTGTTTATTGTAGATAGAAGCCCTTTGTCAGACATGCGATTTGTAAACACAGTCTCCCAATCGGTAGCTTATCTTTTTTATCCTTCCATCTCTCTTGTGTAGAGCCAAAGCTGTAAAATTTGATAAAGTCCAATTTCTCATTTTTTATGTCTCAGGCTTCTGTTTTCAACACTTCAGAATTTTAATTCTTTGCATAGACCCAGGCTACAGAATTTGTTTCCCCAAATTTTTAGCTTTGTGCTGTACATTTACTTGCACGATCAATTCTGATTTAATTTTTGTGTGAGTGGTCAGATGTAGTTTAAGGTTGACGTTTTGTCTATGAACGGAAGACTGCTCTATCACAATTCTGGTGAAAAGATTACTTTTCTCCATTAGTCAGTCTGGTATTTTTGGCAAGTATCAGCAGGCCACACTCATGTGACTCTGTTGCTGAACACTGTTCTGTTAATTTGCGTGTTTGTTCCTGTTATGGTTTGTGTCTAGATGTCCCCCCAAAGCCTCATGTGGTAAGAGATAGCTGGATCTAGAGTGTGTGATTACTAAATTAATCCACTGATCGGTTTGGCATGGTTCTCCTGGGATCAAGGATGTGACACTAAGATTAAGGGTATTAGGATTAAAGGTGGGAGTACTGCCCACCCTAAAGACAGGTAGCCTGGATAAAATATAAGATACGGGAAGAAGCTGGTTAGCTTGCTTGCTTGCCTCCCTTGCTTACTTTGCTGATTTCTGCCTGTCTGCCTTGCCACCCTGCCTCAAATCCAGCTGACTGTGGACTGAAACCTCTACAAACTGTGAGCCAAATAAACCTTTTTTCCCCTAACTTTGGGTGTTGGGTATTTAGTCCCAGCAATGAGAGAAAAGTAACTAACACAGTATCTTTGCCAAGAGGACACTGTCATGATTAGTGCTTACAATGATTTTTAAATCACTGAAAGTGAATTGGAAATGAAATTCTGAATAATTTATTCTTGTTTTTAAAAAGTGCTCTAGCTGTTCAAATTTCCTTTTTCCTTCATGTAAACTTTAGAATTACTTTATCTATAGAAGGTTTTGCCGAATCTTTGCCATTTTTGCATTCATATCTAGATCACATTGGGAAAAAAAAGTCCTACTATAGAGAATCTTGTGATCCATGAATATAGTAGGCACTCTGAAGCCTCCTTAAACTTCTTTTATAGGACTTTGTAGTTTTCAGTGTACAGATTCTGTACTTGATTTGTAAGCTTACAGGTGTACATGTGCGTTTGTGAGTGTATACACTTAGTTTTGCTTTGCTTTTGCTGTTTATTTTTTTTTTTTTTCTCTACTGGACATTCAACCCAAGGGTGCTCTCCCACTGAGCTACAACCTGAACTTTTTAATTTTTATTTTGTTTTTATTTTGAGATAGGGTCTTTCTCAGTTGCTGAGACTGGCCTTTAACAACTCTCCTGCCTCTCAAGTAGCTGAAATTACAGACTTGAACCACTGTGCTTGGCTTAGACCTGAGAATATATTTGTAGGATTTAAATATCATAAACTTTTAAAAGCTTGTTTTATGACCCAGGCTGTGGACTATTTTGGTGAATGGTCCGTGCAGACTTGAAAAGAATGCATATTCTGTCCCTGCTGGGTGTAGGTCCTGTCATATCAATTCTATCCAGCTAGTTGATGATAGTTTTTTTTTGTTTCATTTCTGCAGTATCCTTGTGGACTGTCTTCTAGTTCTTTCTATTACACTGTGATGTGTGGAAGTCTCCAACTACAATCACGATTGTTTCCATTTCTCCTTTAACTTCTGTCCCTTTTTGCATATTGAAGCTCTATAACTAAGAATGCAAAAAAATTCTTTGCTTTAAAAAATATGCCATTGGCTGGGGATTTAGCTCAGTGATTAGAGTGCTTGCCTTGTAAGCACAAGGGCCTGAGTTTGATCCCTGGCACCACCAAAAAAAAAAAAAAAAGGAAAAAAAAATAAAAAATATGCCATTTACACGCCTTAGTATAAGCATTCATTCATTTATTTTTCAATTATAATTACTAATGCATACGAGTATACATATTTAAAGGTTATGGTGGACTGATATGGTCAACTTGAGCAGGAAAGCCCAGCTTCCTGGGCTTGAGTTGGTGTGGTTCTGGGTGTGGAGGATCCACTTGAGGATTGTTGCTGAACAATGGAAAGGAAAACAGGAGCAGAAGAGAGTGGCCGGCTGTTTCCCAGGAGAAGCTCTATTTCTGCTGGTTCTCCCAAAGGGAACTCAGCTGTTCTCATCGCAGAAGGAGCTCGGGGCCTTGCTGTTGTCCGGGATGGCTGCTGTTGCTTCCTGGGAGCTCCAGTCTTTATCTCCTCTGTGAGTATCAAATCCTGGCTCCAGTATAGATTTCTTCAGCCTTTTAGTGCAGACACAGACTTACACGAGACAGTGCCATGGGCTTCCAGCACTTGATTGAATTTTTCGGGTCTCCGGTGCATAGATAGATGTTCTGCACTCTCCCTGCATTTGGCTTGTGTGTATCAATGTTGTAATTTGTAAACCTACTGTATTATATCTGCTCTCTTGCAAACCATTGACTCTAGAAAAGTAACTAATGTAAAAATTGGTACTGGAGAAGTGGGGTCCTTGCTGTGACGTTGCCTGGCCATGTGGCTTAAGAGCCTTTGGAATTAACTTGGAAAGGTTTTGGGAGACCAGTCAAAGACAGCCCTGGAATGCCCTGAACTTACTATATGGGAGACTCTGGTCAGAGCCTGGAAAACCAGAGTAAAGGATGGAGATGCTGCCAGTTAGAATGAGGCTCGGGAGACCTCTGTCGAGAAGGACTGTGGTGGCTGCTGGATCCCAGGCGGTCTATGTGTGCTTTGGCAGAGCATTTTGCTTGTGTTTGGAGATATTGCCTGGATGGCAGAAAAATTTCAGTGCAGTCTGGTGTTGGGATGGTGGCATTGTTACTAATGAGGGCTTTTGGCCAGATCTGTGTTGGAAATCAAGAACAGAGAGCCAGCAGGGTGACTTAAAGCATTTGGCCAGAGGGGAACTGTGGATCGCAAGGATGAAGAGAGGAGACTGGTTGTGGAGAAGAAACAGGACAATTGAAAAATGACCTGAGGCCTTTTACCAGAAGGGAAGAGTGTATTTGGGGTGCAGGGGATCCTTTGGGGCATCTCTTAGTGTTGCTCTTCTCTGTTGTTAAAGTTAATGGAAACCAAGAGAGTTTTAAAATTAGAAACCATATTTTTTAATGTGGATACGCTGTATTGGTGTATTGGGCTCTGCAAACAAATTATCTATTGATTTTTGAATAAGCAAGAGGGAATGGAATTGTATGTTTGTATGTATATTTGTAATTTTTGGACGTGTGTTTTTAATCAGTTTTGAGATTGAATATTTTTTTTCTGGTGTGGGAATGAGTGCAATAAGAATTGTATTATTAATGTAAATTTGAATAGACCAAGATATGTTAACTTTACAAATCTGCCACTGCAGACTATGCTTTAAAGAGAAGTTTTGCTGTAACATTTCAATATATGCACATATCATGCTTTGATCGAATCCACCCTTCCAACTCCCTGTTTTACTTTCTCTTCTTCCCTTTCCCATTTTCCCTAGTCCCTTGCCCTTCCTTAGTAGACTCCATACTAATTTCAGGTCATCTTTTCCTTTAAATTCTAAATTCCACATATGCAAGAAAACTCACAATACTTGTTTTTCTATGTCTGGCTTATTTTGCTTAACATGATGACCTTTAGTTCCATGCATGTTCCTGCAAATGACATGCTTTTCTTATTCTTTGTGGTAAAATAATACCTCATTGTGTATATATACCATATTTTCTTTATCTATTCATCTGTTGATGTGCAACTAGGCAGATTCCATCACTTGACTATTGTGAATATACAAAATTCAACTCAAAATAGATCAGACCTTAATGTATGGCTTGGAACTTTAAAGTTTACAGAGGAAAAAACTGGCTCTCCACATGTTGAAGATTAAAACTAGACTTATATCTTTCCCTGTGCACTGAACTAAAATCAAAGAGTATTTCGCTTTCGAATGCTCCCTACTTGTCAAGTAGCTATCTATCATCTACTTTTCCCCCTTTTTAACCACTTTTAAATAAATTGTCCTCTAAATAAAAAAATAAAATAAAATCAAAGTGGATCAAAGATCTAAACATTAAAACAGAAACACTAAATCTTCTGGAAGATAGACTAGGTAGAACTCTTGAAGACATAAGTGTAGGCAAAGACTTTATGAACAAAGCCCCAATTGCCAGGAAATATCACAAAGAATCAACAGCTGGGATCTAATCTTATTAGAAAGCTTTTGCACAGCAAAAGAAACCACCAACAGAATGAAGAGACAACCCACAGATGGCTATTTGTCTGACAAAGGACTAACATCTCAAATATATAAAGAACTCAAAAAAATCAGACCCCCGAATTTAAAGACCCAGTCCAAAAATGGGCAGCTGAAATGAATAGACACTTCTCAGATGAAGAAGTAGAAACAGCAATTAAACACATGAAAAAATGTTCAGCATCACTGGCCATTCAAGAGATGCAAATTAAAACAACACTAAGATTTCATCTCACTCCAGAAAGAATGGCTATTTTTAAGAAATCAGCCAAAAACAAATGCTGGAGAGGCTACGGGGAAAAAAGGAACACATTTCCACTGTTGGCGGGAGTGTAGACTTGTGCAAACACTATGGAAATCAGGGTGGAGATTCCTCAAAAAACTAGGACTACAGCTTCCATTTGACCCAGCTATTCCCTTCCTTGATATCTTCCCAAAAGAATTAAAAGCACCATATTGCAGTGATATATGCACACCCATGTTTATAGTGGCACAGTTTGTAATAGCTAAACCTTGGAAACAGCCCAAATGTCCATCAACTGATGAATGGATAAAGAAAATACATTTTTTAATACAATGGAGTACTACTATGCCATAAAGAATGACAAGTTTGAGATATTTCTAGGTAAATGGATGCATCTTGAGACCATACTCTTAAGTGAAATAAATTGGATACTTCTGTTTATATACTGCATTGTTTCTCTGGTGTTAGAAACTGAAAGTGTAAATAAAGATTAAAATGTATTATATTAGGAAAGGGAAGAAATTGTTCAAATGGGAGAGGGAACAAGGGAGGAGGAGGGGGAAAGGAATGGAGGGGCAAGAGAAATAAGGAATAGAAGGAAAAAATGGAAACAAAGCTCTTGTAAATAAGGAGTGAGGAGGGAGTAAAGGGAGGGGAGGGGAACAGGAAAAAAAGAGGCAGCAAGATATATCTTGTACAGGTACAAATCTCCTGTGATGAATGTTATTGCTATGTGTACCT
Source organism: Hystrix cristata (assembly GCA_004026905.1). Taxonomy (NCBI): domain Eukaryota; kingdom Metazoa; phylum Chordata; class Mammalia; order Rodentia; family Hystricidae; genus Hystrix; species Hystrix cristata. The sequence continues at coordinate 30,341 of PVJO010014830.1, read as the reverse complement.
AAGATGTACCATTAAAATAAAATTTAAAAAAATCAGGTTCACTATAATAAAAAAAAGTTTCCAGAGGAAAACGAGGGGAGTACTTCAAGATATTAACTCAGGCAATGGTTTTCTGAGTAGGACTACCATAGCTCAAGAAATAAAAGTAAGAATTGATGTAGGATTACATCCGATTTAAAACCTTCTTTGCAGCAAAGGAAATAGAATGGGAGAAAATACTTGGAGGTCTAATGTCTAGAATATATGAAGAATTCAAGAAATTTGACTGCAAAAGAATAAGTAATCTGATCAATAAATGGGCAAATGATCTGAACAGACACTTGTCAAAAGTGCAAATGACCAATTGATACATGAAAGAAATGCTCAACATTTTCAATAATTAGCGAGATGCAAATCAAAGCTGTTTTAAGGTTCCACTTCACAAATCAGAATGGCCATTATTAAAAAAAAAAACACAAAATATAACAAATGCTGGCCAGAATGTGGGGTAAAAGGAATCCTTACACGTCATTGGTATTGTAGCTGCTATAGACAGTGGTATAAAGGTTCCTCAAAAAACTCAAAATAGAACAACCATATGATTTAACTATAACATTCCTGGATACATACCCAAAAGAAACGAATGCAGCATACATACAGTTGCTATATCTTTTGGAGAATTGAATCTCTGATCAATATACAATGGACCCTTAATCCTTGCAAATTTTCTCTGCTGTGACATGTTCTATGATAATAGTACAGCCATTCCTGTTTTCATAGATTAATATTTCCAAGGGATAAAACTGTATATCTTTTTACTTTTAATTAATCTATTTTGTTGTATTTGAGGTGAGTTTGTTGTAGACAACACATAGTTGGGTAATTTAAAAAATCCGAAAATCTCATTTAATTGCTGGGTTTAGACTACTTGGATTTAACATAATAATCAATAGGTGTCTTAGTTACTTCCTTGTTGTAGGACAAAATACACAATATTTAAAGTTAAAGGAGGAAAGGTTTATTTTGGTTCACAGTTTGTAGAGGTTTTAGTCCATAGTCAACTGGCTCCAACTCAGGGTGACATAGCAGAGGGACATGGCCTAGAAGAAACAGTCCGTGGCAGGACAGGCAGGAAGTAGCAGGCAGCAAGCAGCAGTAGCAACCTGCCTTCCATCTTTCCCTTTGTTCCATGCAGGCTACAAGCTTAATGGTTGGTGCCACTGACACCCAGGGTAGCGTTTCCCATTACCCACATCCAGTGCTAACCAGTCAGTTCACTAATTTAATTATCACACCTTGAATCCACATTCACACACCTGAGATCCAGCCAAAGCTTGACCTATATGCACATGAGGCTTTGGGGGACATCTAGATACAAGACATATTAATAGGTATAGATTTAGCCCTACTATTTTAATTTCCTATTTTCTGAGTGTTTTGTCTAATTATCATTTGTCTTACTCCCTTCTTGCCTTCATTTGGCAACTTTTATGTTGTTTATTACAATATTTTATTTGATCTGTTTATATAGCTGTTTAGGTGACTATTCCCTCAATCTCGATATACATATTAATTTTTCATAGGTCTTAAGAATTTTACCAAATCAAGCTGAATTTAGAAAACTTATCGTTACATGAATCCCTTATCCTCCCTCTTTTATGAAATTTTATATAATTGTCTTAACATATTACAATGACATTAAAAACATCATCAAGTGCCTATTTTTTATTTCAGATATTGAATACATCTTGCAAATTTGAGAAGAGTAGGGTAATCTATTAAATCACCAAGATTTCCCCCTACTTTTAGGATCCTAATGAAATGAATGTTAAATCTTTTGTCATTATCCTAAAAATCCCTGAGGCTCTGTTCACCACTCCCCCTGGTCCCCCTGATCCCTCTGATTCCCCTGATCCCCCTGATCCTTTTTTCCCTGTTGTCGCTATCTAGTCCTCTGGTGATTGTTAAATTTTTATTAGTGCATTTTTCAGTTCTAATATTCATATTTGATGCTTCTTTATACATTCTGCTTCTCTTCTGACTTCCTGGTTCTCCATTGCTTTGGGAAGTGTTTACTATTGCTTTTGAACTGTTTGTCTAGTAGCTGCTCTGCAGTCTTCCCTGGCTAATTACAAACGGAGTGTCATCCTAGCATTCGTGTCTCTTAGTTGTCTTCTCCCAAGGTGGTTGAGAATTTCTTGCTTTTTGTCACAAGTAATTTTGGATCAATTCTTGGATATTTTAACTATCACATTTTATATTCTGGGTCTTATTTAAAGTGTGTGGCAAATGTGACTATTGTTATTTAGTAGCAACTTGACCTGGCTTGGGTCTAGCTGTGCATTTAACTTGCCTTTTGTGGGCTGTGGGTCTGTCTAGTCTCAGTTCACTGATTGGTGTCTGGCAGTGCTGTTCAGATTTGTTCCATGCGTGCCACCCTGTGAATGATTAGAGATTTGGACAATCATCTGTCATCAGTTTATTTCTGTACATCTTCTGTATGCTGTGTACAGCTTAATGATGAGCCCAGGAGTTGTTAACCAACTTTATAGGGGTGTTCTCTTGATATCCTCCTCCTTTATAGCTCCCAGATATAGGATAGCCATTGGTTTCTAATGGACTATTTTTGGTTTTTCAAAGCATTGTTTTTTATAACCCCTGCTCTGCCTTGCACTTCTACAACCGCAACTCTGACAGGTAGACAAAGGACCAAGATGGGTAAAGATAATGATCGCTCCTTCTATGCTGTCTGAATCCCAGCTCCAGTGAGAGAGCGGTCTTTGCCATGACCACCATACTAATGTTGGTGTTGGGCATGAGAGGCCAGAGAAGAGTAAGACAGCAATGCATAATTTCCACCTTGCCTTTGAGGTTTCAGAGTTCACTTTCCAGCTCCTGGAACAAGAACTAGATGTCTATTTTGGGAGACCTTTGTGTGTGTGTGCTAATGGTCATCTCTAAGTTTCAGTTTGCATTGCTTTCAGACCAGAGGACACTGGAAGAAAAAACGTAAAAACTCACCATCATTTTGCTGGAACCTTCAGTTCTGGTTTTCTCTCCCAATCCACTTCCTACAATATTATTAATTACCTTACGAGCCTTTGTTTTCATCAGTTTTGTTGTTGGTGGTGGTTATTATGTTGTTGACATAGAGTCCTATGTAGAAATTGTACTGACAATGCCACAGTTAAGACAAAAACTCTTCCATTATTACAGAGGATCTTTTTCATGCTACTTCTATAACCATACCTTCCTCCAAAACCGAATCCCTAGCAACCACTGATCTGTTCTCCATCTCTATAATTTTGTCATTTCAAGGTTGTTCTATAAATGGAATCATACGGTATAGCCATCAGTTGTTACCAGAATCCAATTTTGAGCACCATGTGTTTTGTTGCTATTAGGCATTCAGACATCCAGTAATATTCCTCGACTGGGACAAAAACTGTGCAATACTTTCCCATTTATTACTAGGGTCTGTTAAAGAATCACTGCCCCATTATTCCATTATTGTCCATTTCTGAGTGCCTGACCACGGACCTGCTAGAGTCAGAATGAAACCAGCTTCCCTGGGACATAATGCGTCTGAGTCACAGATTCTAGTCACAAACTTTGACAAGTAGATGTTGTGGGCCTCCTGCCTGACCCCAGTGTGGCCTCTTCATGTGGCAGCAAGGTCTGGAAAACAGTATGTTGCATAGCAAGTGAAGCTGTGCAGAAAAAGTCATGTTTAAACACACCTATTATCCCTCTGGCTTTGTCGACAAAATATTTCAATCCCTAATGAATCTCTCTGTGTTCCTAGATTTATTTTCAGGTGTAGTACAACAGATTGTTTCTTTGTTTGCTTTTCTATTTGCTCATGGTTATTACTTCCTCCTGAGTGGTTCATCACCATAGCACTCATATAGTAATCATCCGGCAGTATATTATTATTTATTATGCATAGTGTGCTGTAAAGGATCATAACACTTATCAGGAGCCTGTGAAGATACCAGCCATGGGCTGCAAACATCCAGCCTCACTTAGGCACTTAATAGGGCGCCAGAGGTCCAAAGATGAAGCAGGCAGCTATGGCGACCAATCTATTACCTCCAGCTGCCCGCTCGCAGGGGAAATAGATGCAGAGCTGAGGAAAGTTTGTGCAGTAAAGACACAGAGGAGGAAGTGGGCAGAGCATACGCTCTTGGCGCAGCTTCAGTGCGTGACGCTGGTGGTGCATGCGTTAGCAAGGGTGGCATGAGTGTCAGAAAAATGTAAGTCTCCTTCTCATATCTTCAGAAATGAGTTTCCTTAGTTGTGCTAGAGGATAAGGAATGGAAAAAGGAAGGAGAAATAACTCATATTTATTGATTATCTCTGTGTGCCAGCACTGGTCTGGGCATCTGGGAACAGAGAACTCAGTCTTACGGTGTGTTGCAAAGAAGAGGCAAGAGGTGAATAAATGTAATATGATGTGTAAAAAGGAGAGTGGCACTGAATAAAGAGATTGTGCATAAAGGGATGGTTATTTGTGACAGGTTGTTCAGGAAGACTGTTCTGAGAAGTAGCTTTTGAGTAGCTACCTTGTGAACTTTAGAGAGATGAGTGATACAAATAGCTAGGGAAGGACTGTAATAGGGAGCAATGTGTACGAAAGCCCTGTGCGGGTTAGCACCAGGCCAGCAAGAGGTAGTAAGTTTGTCGGCAGGACTGGAGCCCTATGGGCAAAGGGAAGATGGCAAAGGTGAGGTTGAAGCAGCAGCCATGGGCAGATGATGCGTACTATGGAGAAGGTAGTGGATTTGTTCCCAGGATGATGGTGAGCCTCTCTGAAGCATTGAAAAGGGGAAAGTGCATTATCCTCTTTATGATGAAAAAAGTTCATGTTGGGTGCTGCACCAATATGTGGCGAATAAACTGGGGTGGACCAGGGTAAGAATGAGTCTATGTGTGTCTAAGAAGCTCTGGGCAAGCATACTCATGACAGTTCATTCTTACACTAACACAGGAGGTAGATAACAATAATATCCACACAATGGAAGAGTCTGGGACTCAACATAAGACAATCAACCAGCTCTAAGTTACTCATGTGAGGAATGGGAATCAGACTTTTGAATCCAGGGATGCCTCATTCCAGATCTTTCCTTTTATTCCCTAAACAACCACACTGTAGAGACCTTACTTTTCAGAACAGGAAGGCTCAGTGCCTCTGCATTTTCATCTCCACTCTTTCTTCCTCTTTCCTTGGGCAGTAGAGACCAGCTTGTCTCACTCTTGTGGGTACAGCTTCCAGCCGCTTTGTTGCTTCACACCTACCTTAGCCAGCTCCCTCCCATGTGGCATCAGAGGACATAAGGAAGGGTCCATCTTGGTGAGCCTATCTTCTCTCCTGGGATTCTACTCCTATGTTTAAGGTACCACAGACAAGGCGAAGACTTTCTCTTGACTTTACAGTGTATCTTCCAAAGAAGTGTAATATTGATTGTGCAGCAATCCAGAATGCATGCCAGTGAAATTCTCCAAGTCTATGCAGAGGGGAAAATCAGAGCATGCTCTGATAACTGATGAAACAAATCTGGTAACTTCGAAGTCTGAGAAGAATGGGAGGGGCACAATCTTGGGAAATCTTGCTAATTTTCATTATTATGATTTCAACCTAAAATATGCCACAAAAGTTTCACGTAGCTGGAAGGGGGGATTGGGGAAGGTGATTGGAGATGGAGTCATTACGTTTTTCAGTGAATTAATCCATTGATGAGTTCATAGCTGGATGTGCCATTAGGAGGTTGGTCTTTGGGAGCTAGATGGGTATTTTGTAATCCTCAACTCCCTGGATTCTCCCTTTTCTCATCTTTCTGGTTGCCATGGGTTGAACACATTTCCTCTGACTTTCTACCATGTTGTTTCTGTCTTAGAGTCAAGCAACCCTGGACTAAATCCTCTGAAAAAAATCATAAGACGAGACAAACTTGTGCTCCTTGACTTACAGGTGTCAGGTGTTTTGTTACAGTAGTAGGAAAGCTGACTAATACAGAAAATTGTTATGGAGATTGTGGTTGTTGCTCTGATTCTGACCATGGGATTTAGAAGCCTTTGAAACTATTTTGTAGGAGCTTGGCAAAGTTTAGGCTACAGAAGTGGGTGAAGTGGGTGAAATGGGCTGCAGAAGCCTTAGATTGCTCTAATCAGAGATTTGTGGGAAATTCTGTTAGAAATTCAGAAGACCAGAATGATGATAGGAAAGCAGACAGTAAAACTCAGGCTCATGGGGACTCAGCTGGGAATGAAGACACTATTGGAAACTGGACTGGAGCCATGCATGTTTCATTCTGGCAAAGAAATTTGCCTGTGCTTCGTCCATGTCCTAAGATACTATGCGAGGCTGAATTTAAAGGTAATAGACTAATTTATCTGTTGGAGAAAATTTTAAGACAGCCCAGCATTCAGACTGTGCCTGAGTACTACTGGCTGCTTTTATCTAGGTTTATAATGAAAATGAGCCAATGGCAGAACAGAAAAATTTTGAAAATTTGCAGCTTGGCCAGAAAAGAAGCTCCTGTAAGTTGGGGTCAAGAAGAGTATGGTTGCTGAAAAGATTAGCATTAAAATGAAGCCAAATACTTTGCATTAGAACAATAGGAAAGATGACTTTAAGATATCTCAGGAATCAACAAGACCTCTCCCATTATAAGCTCAAAGGTGCAAAACCGTACAGCTCTCATTTAAGAAGAGAGCCTCTGGGATGCCTGCTTAAGAAGGGCTGCCTAGCGAATTGGTTCTCTGGGACTGATTTCACTGTTCTTAGCAGTCCGGGCACTCAATAGCCACTGTAGCCATCCAAGAGACTATGCTGCTGGTTGAGCTGGTGGTAGACCTTGAAGTCATCCACATGGTGCTGATTTTTTGGGATGGCTGAATGTCAGAATTGCGGGGTCAAAATTTGGCTTTCACCCAAATTTTAGAATAAGATCTGGAATACCAGGCCATATGCTCCTGAGAGGGTAGAGTGTGAAGCTGTAAGAGTGAAACCAAAGGTGCAATGCTATGGAGACCCTAGGAAGTCGGAGATTTCAGGAATGTAAAATATCTGCTGAGGGAAACCACAGGCAGTAAGGGGAACCTGCCCAAGAGAGAGGCACTGTGGGCTGCAACAAGCAAGGCCACAAAGCCAGAGCTGCCCAAGCCCTTTGGAGCTCACCTCTCAAACCAACCTGCCCCAGGTAGTGGACATGGAGCTGCAAGATTTAATGTTTGCCCTGGTAGTTTTGGTTTTGGATCAGTCTGATTCCTCTTTATCCTTCTATTCATCCTTTTTGGAATAGAAATATTTACCCTGTGCTGTTGTATGTTAGAAGTATTTAAGTTTCTTTTTGATTTTTCACAGGCACTCACAGATAAGAGTTTGCCTTGAGTCTCAGAGGAAACTTTGGATTTGGACTTTTCAGCATTACTGGAACAGTTAAGAATATGGCAATCCTTAGAGATGGATTAAATTCATTTTGCATAGTGAGACTTTTGGGGACTAGGAGCAGAATGTTATGGTTCAGATCTAAAATGTTCCCCAAAAGGCACAAGCATTCAGCAGTTGGTTTTGAAGGTGATTTGATCTTGGGAACTCTATGTTCATCTGTAGATGAATCCATTGATTAATCTGTAGCTAAATGTGAAGTTAGGAGGAAGGCACTGGTTGGAGGTGACATGTGTTCTTGTCCCTCCCTTTTATCTTGTGTGGCATGTGTTCTCATCCCTCCTCCCTTTTACCTGCTTCCTGACAGCCATGGGTTATGTAGCTTTTCCACCATGCCATTTCTGCCTACCCTCAGCTCAATCTTCTGAAAAACATGAGTCAAAATCAACCTCTCTTTCTTTAAGTTGTGGGTGTTGGATATTTTGTTCCAGTGACAGAAAACTGACTAATACATGTGTCATCTCTATGCTTCTTATTGTATGGGAGGGAAAAATTTTTCCTCTATACTTTACTTTTTTTTCTTTTTTTTTTTTTTAATTTTTTATTTTTACCAAGAACATGTAATGGTACATTGTATACATAATGATCATAATCAACATGGCTATTTTGTACCTGTACATGATACATCTTGGTTCCCCCCCCATACTTTAGTGTCTGGATTTTGTGAATTAAATTGATAAAGGACAAATTAGTAGAAGAAAACATATACAGATTTTAACAATGTTTTACATACTTGGGAATTTCACAGAAAACAAAGGAAACTGAAAGAAGGGTCTAGAGTTGGAAGTTACATACCATCTTAACAAAGGGAAATACATTGTGGGGAAGTGGTTAGAAAAACAAAGTGGGGTCGTAGCTTCTAGGGGCAGTAAATTATGTGATGGCAAATAAGTGGGAACATAAATGAAAAATATGAATATTTTAGTAAGGCTGATTTATGTAAACTCATGCTGGTGCTGACTATCATCTTCTTCCAGGACAAGAAAATTCCATGGGCAGAGGCTTGCGCAGTTTTCATTTCTCAGAAGTTTCTGCTTCTAGACAGAAAAAGGAAGTCCTAAGAAGGCTTCTTTCTTTATCTGTTGTTTCTCAATGGCCTTCAGCTCAAAATAATCTGCCTGCTATAGTGAAATACTTGACAGCAGCATATTCTAGTGTCCTTCGTTATCATTATTTGGTGAGGTAGTGCCAGGGTCATAAGCCTGGCTACAAGTCACAGGAGTGGCCAGGATTCTTCCTGAAAGAGGCCATACGATGTCATTCATAAAAATTTGGCTTCCAGGATCTGGTTGCTTCCAGGATCTAACTCTCACTGTGTACCGATGGGAAGCTATTTGAGCATGTGCTGCAGTTTTCTCCTCTGTAAAATGGGGCAGTACAGTGCCTGTGCAGCATGTGTTGGATAAGACCTCCAGCTGCTATCATCATTGCTCTTGGGTCAGTGCAGGGGCAACCTGGCTACCCTGACTGCTGCTATAAACACAGAAGTCTGGGACACTGTGCTGTTGATATAAATATTTCCTGCCTTTGTCAAGAAGAAATGGAGGAGGAGAGATGCTGGAAAGGCTGGTCCAGCCTCCAGCCTTGCTGCTGTCTGATGGGATGACTGAGGGTGGAGGCTTCTCATAGATCTGTCTCGGGCAGGCCTAGCTCCTGGGTGCAGGCCCTTTCTTCACTCCCCTCCTGTGCTAGGCTCAGGATAGCACTTCACCACTCTTCCCCACCAGCGCTCCTCCTCTTGGCTTCTGCAGAATCCAGTGGGCCAGGAAGATTTTGTCAAATTAAAGTTTGCTTATGAAGGAATGCTCTGTTTGATTATCCTTTATCAGCCTACTTGATCCCGCTCTGGAGATTCATACAAACTTTTTTATTTCCCCCTGGATGAAAATAAGGCATAATTTAAAAATCCCTCAAGTTTAATTTTCACTTTTGATTGCAACCCTGGCCTGATGAAAATTTCCCCTATTTTTATTACCTATCAATCCTTCTAGTGGAATTAATGGAGAGAAAGGCAGTTGGGCCCTGTGCTTGAATCCCTGTCTTACTCCAAGTCCTGTGCAAGATAGAATTTTCTTAGGTTCTGTAAATGATGCGGAGGTCATCTGTTCCTGAAATGAACCTTGATGTCTCTCGTTTAAATCTTCCTCTTTTAAGGCATCCATCACCTTCTCAGAGTAGTTTCAGGCGAGCTTGAATTTTTGGGAAGCTATGGAGCACTTCTGCCTTGGCTATTGCCCTCACTCTGAGCAAGCTCTGGGGCTGCCGTGCATTTCCAGAATGTGACATGATGCCTACCTGCTGTGGGCCCACCTTGCACAGTCGCCGTCCCTCCGGACCCAGTGCTGCTTCTTATCCCAGGAGCGTCTCTGCTGCTGTGGCCACTCACTTCTCAGGCGGGGCCTAGAAGGTTAATGTGAGAGGACGGGCACCAGGCGTGTCTTGGTCATTACTGTCTCTGTCATACCCGCATCAGTGTCTGGCACATGGTGAGCATTCAGCGTTTGCTGAAAAACGAATGAGCCCCATCGGGAACGCCAGAGTGGTAACTTTTCAGCCTGCACTTTGTGGGGCTTTGCCTGCCTATAGCATGTGCAAGCTTTTTATGAATTATTTTTTTAAGTACCACACACTGGGGCATATATTTAAGTATAAATACATATTAAGATAAATTTGTTAATCAACACATAAAGAAATAAATACCTAGTTTTAACTAAGAACTTTCTTACCTATCTTTTTGCTCAATAACTGTTTAGTCCTTTTTAGTCTAACAGACGAACGGAATTCCTGCTCCAACCAAAGAAGATTTCCTCCTGTAGGGGTGAAGGGAACACCTTCCTTCTACCCTCTGAAAGTTTGCTGAAATAAACTGACATTAGACAGTCTGAGTGGGGGACAGAGACACACAAATTTACTTATGCGCATAGATGCATTTGTCACTGGGAAGCTAGGTCATGTCAAGAAGGGCCGTCCTTCATGCTCCTTAGTCCTTGGCTCTTTGTGTTTTTGAATTCATTAAAGACACATAGGTGGCCATGCAGAAGTATAGGCAGAGTTTATCAAAAAGCAGATAGAGAGAGATTTATGCCTTCAAATGAGGAGTTAGGCTGCCTAGGCCTCCACAGTGAGTTTGGATATCTTTATTTGCACACAATCATTACACCTGGGGCTTGGGGAACTGTAGTGTTATAATATTTAATGACAGTTTTCTTAGAGCTTACTCTAGAATTGCCAAACGTATTCCTGGTTCTTTGTAAAGGGTCAGTGTTCCCTCAGGGGTCTTAATCATGTCAGAAATTTAGGAAAGAAATTTATGAAAGATAAGTTCTAATCTAAATCAGGAGGGTCTTTAAAGAAGGTTTTCCCTTCCGATACCATCGGGTTGCAGCATGTGGAAAGCAGGAGCTGGAGGTCTGGTTTGAGAAATAGAGGCCCTGTGTCTTTGTGTCTGGGATGTAACAAATGATTATCAGTGCATTATACAAGGAGGTTGTCTCAACGATAACCACAAAACATGCTGCTTTGTCCCGCTCGTTGTTCTCGGGTCCACTAATGTCTGACCACCTGCCCAACACACTCATGTAGTGCGATCGGCCACTAGTCTGACCTGATTCAGCTTCTATGCCCCTTTTTCTGAGGGAGTAGGGAAGAGCAGGGAATGAGGACAATTTTTAGGGGAATGGTAAATGAGTTTCAGGGGAATTCAATGGGCTTGGAGGAACATGCAGTGGCTTGGGACAAAATCTACTAGGCCCTGGAGCAGAAAATGGATTAGGAATGATTGTCTTTGGAATATTGAGTGGGACTAAAATGAAAGACAACGATGTGTGACTATAATGGCCTATTTAGGTGCCTTGACAGACTGCAGTCTTTCTTCCTGTGATATGAGTTTAGTTCAGTGACAACTCTGGGAAAGGACCCCAGGTAATCATTCTCTTCCTTGATGGATTGGGACTTAAAGCAGACCATGAAATACTGTTAACAGCTAGGTAAGGAGTTTTGGGAGTAATTACCTAGGCTTGCTGTGGGGAAAAGGTGCTCCCCTCTTAAATGGCAATTAATCCTCCTCCAAATTTGTTTTTGCGTTTTAGTTTCTTTCTGATAAGTACCTCCAGAGATACTCACATAGGACCAGCCAATATTGCGCGCTCACTCTGACTTATTCTTTTTAGGAGACTTAGAGTAAATTTTGCTCGTTATAATACCAAATTTTCCACCCAGATGCATTCCTGTCTGCCATTCTTTTTTCTTTTTTGGGGCATTTAATGTATGATCTTAAATTGAGGAGCCTCAGGAATGAGCCTGCCTCTCTATGTGATAATGAGTCTATCCTACGTGAATATGTATACGTTTCCCCATTAAAAGCTCTTCACTTTCTTCATTTGGGGAAGCACTTCTTTGAGAATTATCTCCAGTGCACTTCTTACTGCTGTAAGTAAAAGCCCTTTATCTCCTGGTTGTGCTTATCTGCTTCCCACTCACCAAGAGGCGAACCTATTGTGTTCAGTTACAATGAGCAAGGAAAGCCTCTTTCAGTATCTACTGCTTTTGAACCTCCTTTAATTTAAAATAATTAGCATATTGGGGTGCCATGTTTTAGGATGACTGCCTGGATTCTTTCTCAGGCATTTATCTGTGATCTTACACTTCTGTGGTATTACTGTTTATAGCATGGAAAACTTCGAGTGCATTTATTTTCTTCCTCAGTCTTAGCCAGACAATTCAGAGCTTAAATTCAGCTGAAAACTCCGAGTTTTCAGTGATACTAACTCAAGAAAATTGTTGAGTAATCTCTATTTTTATTTGATTTTACACTCTGTTGCTGGTACTCTGTCTACTTTTATCCAATTTCCTAGTCTTTCTTGCCTAGGGATGTATCTTCCTCAAGAACAGTCAAAGGAAGACAGATAGAAAAGGACACAGTGTGAAGCCGTTATTCTCTAGAGGATGTCAAAGACAAAATTACAAGAAATTTGAAGATGGCAATAGGCTTTGTTTCCAAATCTAGAATGGAGCAACACTTGATTCCATAATATATATGTTCTGATGAGCTAGGCAGAGGAAGCTGGTTGTATAGACAGAAAGGCAAAAGGAAGTGAAAACCAAGAGTGAAAAGTGGATTGGTCATTTCAGTATTACTTTCCTTCCAAGGCGGGGACAGGGAGACAAAAAAATTAAAAAAAGAAAAGTGATTACTTACCATTGGATTAGTTCAGTTTGCTTTTTGTGTAAGGATTAAAACAGATGGAATGTCATTAACGCCTCCGTTGAAAGTGACCTGTGGGAGATTTGACTGTTATCTTTCTAATCCTGATTTCTTGGACTTTCAGACTGATGAAGACAGAGACCATCATAAGGACAGACGATAAACAAACCAACCACTGGGCCTTTAACTTGTTATTTATTAAAAATATGATTTGTGTTTTCTTCTGAGGCAGTCACTTTCTTTGCTAAACAACAACCACCAGCACCACAGTGACTCTTGGCCCTACAGACACCCAGTAGACGCACTAAAGGTAGAACAAAGCATTACCTTCCTTTTGGATCTCTCTCCTTTATTACCTTAAAACTTTGGGTCAAATCAGGCATTTAGGTATGTTAATCATTGAGGGAGTATCTGTCTATCAATGGACAAGGTTGATAAGCTCTAAATTTACAAAACCTATTCCATTCGCCTTCAAAATGTCAAGATAAAGAATTTACAGGGAAGGTCAACTAGTGCTTGGAAGTCCCCAGTCATGGCCCTATGCCTGTGTTCACCTTGAATTCCAGCAAAGCCTCTAATAAGACTGAGTCTCCCCAAATAGAAACAATCTCACAAGAGACTGAGTTGCCTCTGAAGCAATAATGACTTCATTAGGAGCCATCTAGTAAAACTGGAACTGAAATAATGTTCAAACACCCCCGGCCCACCTCAGCTAATCCAGAAAGATTGGTTTCATGCTCTTACTGATGGCCAGTGTGGTCCTCTTCTCCAGAGCTCTGTCTTCTTCACCTCCTCAAGCCGACATAATTTTCCTGTTTTCTCTTACTTTCTAACTCTGCCTAATAAATCTGCTTGTACATCTCACCAACACATCCTGAATTTTTCTTCTTCTTCTTTTTTTTTTTTCTGTGACAATGAATCAAGAACCTTATTCACAGGGAGTGTTAAGGTCTCCATCTCCTCTTTGGGAGGATGTCATCAGATGTTCCAGTTGGGGCAGGAGATTAGGGCATGACAAACTGGCTGGGGAAGTGGGTGTGGCCTGCTGATGACAAAGTACAACAGTTCCCAAAGCCCTGCACACAGAACCAATCAGGGGGTCCTATCTCACAAGGGGGTTCTCTCCTTGTGAGAACTTGAGCAGGTTTTTGGTAGGAAGGCCTACACCTGACATCAGCCTGAGGAGTGGGAGATATAAAAAGACAGCCACCGTCAAGCTGGGGACCACCTTTTTGTTTGTAGGCTGTATCTCTTTTCTCACCCTTAGGTGGCTCAAACTTGTTCTACACGTCGGTTTGTTTTCTTTCTTCTCTTCTGTTCTCTTCCCTTCCCTTCCCTTCCCTTCAGTAGGTGTGAAACCTCTCTACCCTTTGTACTTATCTTGATTAATTCTTTGTTCAGTGCAGAAAGAACCTAGAAACTGCCTCTAGAAGGAGGCTCCAGCATCCCCGAACCTGATAACAAAATGACAAGATGACAGTTTAGCTTCTGCTTGGTAAGGTAGAATGTGGCTCAGTTCATTTTGATTTTTGTCTGGTCTGTTGGCACCTAGTGTAGGAACTTAGTCCAAATCAACAGTGTCCTGTAACTTTTCTTTAACAAGATGTATCATGACAGAATTTCTAAGAGTGGCATTCAGGATTCCACAGCCTAATCCTGGACCCTGTGACTGTGAATAGATATCACACCTGTGGCTGTTATGCTATATGGTGCAGCCGATCTGACCTAATCATCACTCTTACAGGCAAAAGACTGCCTGGTGACAGAGATATTTTGCTTGATCAAACTTTATTCAGGCTCTGGAACTTTCTGTTAGACTTATCTGTGCACTTCCCTATAAAATCCAATTTTAACAGCATGTCTGCTAAGTCACTTTAGCAAGAACACTCCACTGTAGATATCAGGCTCTTCAGCCTCCACCATCCCCCTGGTGAAGTCGGATCACACTAGCTTGACTTTAGCAAGAATCCTTCTAGGTCTGTTTAGCCAGAATCCACTTTATTCTCGATGTCACTTCTTAGTAATTTTCCATCCACCAACCTCCAGCCTGCTCTTTGGCTATAAATTCCCACTTCCTGTGCTATATTTGGAGTTGATCCCAATTCCTCCTCCACTGCGAAATCCTACTGTGTTTCCTAAACCTATCATGGTGGTCTGAACAATGCCTGTCTCACTGCACTTTAAAAAGCGACATTGAGCAATTCTTTTTCCTTTGAGAGGCAGCAGAAAGTAGCAGAGGAAAAAGTCAGATATGACAACAAAGAAGCTATCAACACACCATAACAGGTATGAAGATGGAGAGGACCACGTGAAAGAGGAAGCAAGTAGTCCAAGTCTCCAGGAGGACACAGTGGCTCCCAGGTGACAGCAGGGCAATGGGGAAATTACTGGCAAGTCCAGTAATTTTTTTACAGCAGCTATAGGAAACTAGGATACACTGTATGATATGTAATTAAGTTCTAGACAGAACAGGTGAATGGAGTCCCTGAATATCCTACTGCAAATTAGAGAGTGGACTCATTTGCACCAGGAAGGGATTCTTAATGAAACAAAAGGATAGAAAGGTTCTTTAAAATAGCACTTACTTAAGTGTTTGTTTACAGATTATTACTTGCTTAACAGAGGAAGAAACTAAAATCTGAAGTGTTCCAAGCTATTGCTAATTAAATAGCAATCAAAAATGAAGATAAAGCATGAGATTATAGTAATAACAAATGGACGCTTATGAGTACACATCCATTTCAGATATTTTTACTTTGTATAACTGAAAGTTCAAATTCTTGAATCTTTAGTTCTCTCTGGGACACCCAGCCTTCTTATTTAGGAGGCACGTAGTGCAGGTAAGAGATCATGGAGCTCAGGAGACCTTGGGGGTGCAAAAACGAGACAGGAATCCTGTCCTTGGGTTTCTGGGTCCTTGTTGTCTTGCTTCTTAATTCTTTCTGACACTGTACTTTTGATCAGAGGGGCTGGGAAGAAACAGAAATACCAGGAATCTCAGAAGCCGAGGGGCAGGGATTTGAACTCTGCTTGACCTTTACCTCACTGGATTCTGCAATTTTCCCACCAGACTGGTGTAGAAGTTGTCAGAATCAAAATAGATTCGCTTATGTCAATCCTAACAAAATGAACAAACTGAACCGGGAAGCGGAATGAAGGTTTCTCATGCATGCATGTCTGATGGTAGCTATCACAAAGCTGCGCCAGAACCACAGTCTTGTACGAAGGCCACAACCTTACACACACACACACACACACACACACACACACACACACACAATATTCCTGTGAAGACATGTGTTTAGCAGCTGGAGGTTCAGTCAAAGGCTATTGTTTCAAAATATCGAATGGAATCCTCTTCATGTTTGCCTTTAAAAACTTGTCTTTGTGTATTCCTATTGTGATACTCTTCTGTTCCCCACAAATATCGTTATTCTTTGGGGAATCTCTCTCTGGTTGTTAGATAGGCTGCCACAGGTAAATAAACCAAGATTCTAAGTAGAAAAACAATTTTGTTTGAGTTTGCAAAACATTTGACTGAAGAGCAGACTCGAATTGATAGCCAGACCCATGACATTTCTGTTATAAAAACTGCCTCTCCAGATGTTTGCAGAGGTGGACTGGTGAAGAAGACAGGTAACAAAATCAGCACTAGAGCAGCAGCAATAGTACCCACGTAAGGGGGACGTGAGGGCTTAAATCAGGTAGCATCAAATTCACGATTCTGACTAAAAGATTACCAACTGTTTTGATTCTTCCTCTTCCTATACAGATCAACAAAATTGGTATTAGTCTGGCTAATCAGATTTCACAATTATCCTAATGTTTCTGCTTGGGATTCAGTTGCACCAGAGAGATATCAGGTACAGATAGCTCATTATTAAATAGAACCTACCATGTAACTAGGGACCACTCCTTGCTAGAATTTCCTATGCCCTGAATTCAAAATTTACCTCCAGGGTACTAAACATTTAAAGATTTATCCAAGCCAAGTAAACATTCTTTTACTTTCAAAATAATTACAGCTTGGTGAATACTGAGGTGTTCATCATATAACCACAGTCTTACTACACACTTTAGCTAGCATTAACTAGACACCTCATATGTATTTCTTGAATTAATAATATTGGTCTCTAGCTACCACTATCCCTTTCCAACAACCTCAAGAGTTCCCTGAAACAATCTGCATACACTTATAGACTCTCTGACTCATTAAATAACTGAAACCCTAATGGTCAGGTTTGTTGCATATATATTCATTTCCCACTCTGTCTCTTGAAACTTTTAGTTTTATTTCTTTTGAGCTCAATGAGAGTTTGGTATTTATTGACTGATGTCAATGTGGAAAGTTCTTATGAACTATTTACTAATTTCAATACTGGCCTTATACAAAATGGTGTATTTCATGGTGGTAGGATTGTGACCATAAGTGCAAACCATTCATTCCTTCAATGAATGTTACTTAGTGCCAGTTGTTTCACACACACACACACACACACACACACACACACACATCAGGAATGAAAATGTGGAGGTGAATGACAAATCTGTCCTTTGCCGAGCTCCCAATATATATGGGAGAGAAAGAAAAAATTGTTGGTTATGAGAAAAAAAAAAGTGGTAGGGAACTACCAAAAAAAGTGGTAGTGTCGGCAAGATTCAGAGAAGAATGGAAATACAGAGAAAGGACCTGACAGAAGAAGAGAAAGGGGTGGGGATGAAGAAAGCCTTTTTATAGTAGTGCAAAACTAAGCAGAATCGTGAAAAATGAATAGAAATTGGCTGGGTGGACAGGTAAGTGAAAGACAAGGCACACTCTTTGGAGGGGTGATGTTCTAAGGAGCAGATTGAGAGTCTCAGACGTGGCTGAAGGACACATAGGAGCAAAGCACGGGGAAGGGATGGAGATGCCAGCTTACTTCTCAGGTCCTCTGGTTATGTTCACATGTAGAGCAGAGAACCGTGTTGTCCAACAAGGTCCTGGCAGAGAAACAAAGCTGACAGGTACCTGATTCTTGCTTAAAGGGGGGTCCTGTTCCTGCAAGGTGATACTGAACTGGCATAAAACCAACCCCTGCAGAGGACTGAGATGAGAGGCAGGCCAGAAGGATGTGATGGGACTCACTGCAGGCATCTGCCACACATGCATGTGCCTTGGGACTTCTTATGGTTTAGATCTAGACTGTCCCCCAAATGTCTCCTGTGCTCAGAGGTGGGGTTTTCAGAGGTGATTGGCTCATGGGCACTGTACTTATCATGGATGAGTTCCCAGCTGGATGTGCTTTCGGGAGGAAGGGCCTGGTTGGAAGAGTGTATCTCCCTCCCTGGCTCCTCCCATCTCTTTCTGCTTCCTGGTTGCCATGAGGCGAGCAGTTTTCTTCTGAGAAACCCTCCCATGGATGAATCCCCCACATATGTGTGAAATTAAACCTCACCTCCTTTAAGCCGTATCAGGTATTATACCCAACAATGGGAAGGTAATACAGAACTAGAATGATTGGGTTGCCAAAAAATGCAGGAGGACAAGGTGTTACCAAGATGAAACTGGGATGTGGCTTGACATAGTCCAGCCCAGTGGCCAAAGAGGGTGGAGAAGAACCACACAAATGGCTTCATGTACACTCTGGTTGAAACTACTGGCCCCCGGCGACCTCCCTGACTTCAGTAGAAGTCCAACCTTGGCTTCCTTTAGGAGACAGTGAGATTCTAACTCAAACGGAGGACAGATATTCAGAAAAGACAATGGCAAGATGTTGGAGATGGGCAAATCTGGCCAGGCCGGAATCATTTTCAGGGGAACATATCATTTCCAGTTTTCCACACCCATCTCACCACTCCCCACCCATTTGCACGTTCGCTTTCTTTCCCTGACAGTCCAGGACTTGAGTTTACAGCCTTGGTCACAGAGCAGATAATGGAATGCTGGAAGAGACCATTGCAGCTTGGGGAAACCAGGTAAAAAGACTCAGAAGAAGAGTAGTCAGCAGGCATGCAGGAGACCAAGAGGAAATATGATCAATTACCAGAAAAAGAAAGCAGATGTGAAGAGCAAGTTCAGTGTCAGAGGAAGACCAGGCTAGACGCACATTTAAAGCCTCCAGTGGCTCCAGTATGGAACAAGATTGTCAGGTTCTCTTGACGACAGAAAAGCAGTCCTTACAGCACAGTCCGGAATTCAGAAATTTAAAGACAAAAGACATTAGAGGCAGTCAGCTTCAGGATTGGTTTCTTCACCGGGATGCTGATAAATGCAGTTGAGATTTTGTTCAAATGGTCAAGGGCTGAATCTTAAGGGAGAACGCTGGCACACCATTTCCCTGTGGATTTCTATTCCTGCTCCTCACTTTTCCCGGCTTGGGCTCCTTCTGTCCTTTCCTCTTCAGGGCCGTCCTTCTCTCTAGGACACTTTTCTGTTGCTTTTGCTGAAGGCCGAAGTGATTTGAACCATTTCCTAAACCTTCTTTTTTATCTAGTTCCCGGTCCAAAGCAGTTGGCCACCATGACAGCACACTCGGCTCATTTAAAACCCAGACTTTCCATCCTCCTAGCTCAAGGGCAAAAAGGCAGAGGCTCCAAACACCTGAAAATGAGGAAAATTTGCAAAGATTACTCACTGGCAGCCTCGGGGGTGCAGGACTGTCTGTAAAGGGCGCCGAGGGAAATGAGAACGGATTCACTAAAATTTGCCTTAACTCTGCTAATAAATGAGGGTGTCTTTCTCCCTCCTCCCTGAGTGGGAACGAACAGAGAATAATGAGGGAAGCTGTGAGCCATGGGCCCTTCACCCTCCCTGCCTCCTGCCTCTGAGGATTCTCCATGTGGGACCAGGCCCCATGTATCCAAGCTCATCCACGAGTCTATATTTTTACTCTTTTCCCCAGCTATCATTTGACAATTGGCGTTCTGAATAAGAATGATTCATAACATCTGTAAAATAATTCCTCTTCACATCTGCATAAGAATCTCTGACATCTGCAGCTGCCTTGAATATTCATTATCTCATCTGATCCTTACAACTGTCATGCTAATCATAATAACGAGGATAAAAACCATTTAATTCTTATTCTGTTCCAGGTAGTATCCTAGAGATTTTTCCATTACCTGATTTGATCTCTCCAAACCCTTTAATGGAGATATTTTATTATCTGCATCTTTTATATTCAGAAACTAAAATCTAGATATTATATCCTTCAGGCAAGTGTATCTGGCTTTTCAAGGTCATGCGCCTTTTTGGCTACAGAGCTGGTACTAAAGATCAGGTGCTCTGTATCATCATTTTGTGCTCATTTTATTCTACCAGGTTGCTGCAAACCTATCTTATCTCACAGCATTTCTCTAACTTAATGTGCACTAGACTCACTAGGGCTCTTGTTAAATGCAGATTCCTCAAATTTGCATTTCTCACCGGCTCCTGGGTGATGCCCATGTGGATGCTGAGGCCCAAGGACCACACACTGAGTAACAAGGCAGGAGAAGATCTCTCTCTCCTGTTCTCTTCAGTCCCTGTTCTGAGATTAAAATGACTTTTTAAAAAATAATTGGTCTAATCTAATTCAATGATCAGATGTTTGCAGATATTTAATTGGTACATGAAAAAGCAAACATCTGCTACTCTTCAAGGTGTTTGAAATAGTTAACAAAATATTCATAAAAACATGTAGATGAACCTTGTTTGGGTTTTGCCACCTGACACTCCCTCTGGGGCTCTGGCTGTCATATAAGGAAATGCTTTGAATGGACAGGTGAGCCACTTCTGTGACAGCAAAATGCAGCTCCCAGGCTGGCCTGGGAACTTCAGAGATCCTGTAATGTGGGCATCGGTTTTTCTCCTTCTAGGACCTGGGAGAGGAGGTGCTGCAGGGAACGCGTGTGACATCCTTTATCTCACAGGCAGCCTTACTTGGTATGGGAGAAAGGGAAGGCAGGGGAGAAGAGACAATTTTTAATTCAAAGGAGACATAATTTTCTTCAGATTATCAGAGTATTTCATATCCTTTACAAATCATTTGTAAGATACTTAGAATAACAAAAGAACTTTCTGGCTCCCCCAAGAGCTCAGGTTCCAGTAATAACCACACTATTTATACTTTTTATGCATCTACAAAGAGTTTTTCAGCTAGATGAAGACTTCCACTGGTGGAAAACAGTCACACTTACCCAGCACATTTAGGTTTATGTGCCGTGATTGGTTTAAAATTCTGTTGGAAGTATCTTCCTGTGTTAGGATTGTTGGTGAACATCACTTTTGATGGTGACATAATTTTTCCCTTGTTTGTCCCCATTGCAATTTTCTTAGCCATTCCTACATTGCTGTCCTTTCAAGATAATTTTCAAATTTTTACTTTTATGATCAGTGTTGAAATGAATCTTGGTTTACATGATTTGTGGTGGAGCAACGGTGTGCGTGAGTTTTAAGACCTGTTACCTACGGCTGAGTTGCTTTCCAGAACTGCTGTTTTCCAGAATGGAAGTTTTACGGGTGTCTTCTTCAACCTGAGGTCCCGGGTCCCGAGACAGAGCTTTCGTCCATGGGGAAGTTCACATCAGATCCCACCTATTTTCTTCCAGTTGTTTTCCTAGTCTTTCTGCCCTCTCATTTTCAGAGAAGTGGCAATGAAGGACCGATCTGGTTCGTAACGCACTTTAACTAATAGCACTGCATGTTGCACATTTGGGCCTCTGTAGTTTTGGATTCTGTGTGTGTGTCTTCGGGGAAGAAAATGAGAATGAGCGAACAGAGGAGCAGACTACTGGTGTGGGAGGCCCAGCTCGCCATACCCTTCAGTTGCTCTCTCCATTCCAGCAGGTCACTAGAAGGTGGGCAGCAGAGGACTGGGGCAAAGACACACCCAAGATGGCCTTTCTGGTCCACCTTGGTTATCTGATGATTTAATTGCTATTCAGTTCATAATTAAACACCTATGATTTAATAGTGGGTTTGCTTGGGTTTTGTTGTTCAAAGTCAGATGTCTTTATGTGTGGCAGGCTCGAGAATGCCATGTGCTGCCCAGGAGGCAGCATCCTGTATCATCGTCCTGGCATTGCCACGCAGAGCACAGCCTTGCCCACAATGGGTACGAGTCAGCGCATATGGCTGAGGACCCCAAGCAGGACCCGTGGTGTGCAGTGGCAGAGGCCGTGAGCGGGAGGCGGTGTGCACAGTGATACGGACTGTGGGCTACGAGGTGAGTGAGGAGGAAGCACGGAAAGGAAGTGAGTCCCAAGTTTTCAGGACAGGTTCCAAGAGCCGAGAGGGAGATGCTGAAGCACAAAACTGGCTCGCCCATGTTTGATCTGAGCCCAGCCTCAGGCAGAGCCCTAAACTGACACTAAGCACTGGTCATTGTCTCGAGGACTTGCCCAAGGTCACTAAGCCTTGCCAGGGCTGATCTCATGTCAACTCACTCTGGTCCTGGAGTCAGATGTGACCTGGCAGCAAACCTTCATCAAGAAAAGCCTACTCTTCCATTTACACAGTATTCCTCAGTGCTGCAGAACACAAGATTCTGGGTTCGTGTCTGACTTGGGTCCTCACCATCATCCCTCCTCAATATTAGTGTGTGATTCAGAGAGATAACACAAGTGTGAAGCTAGTTTGCACACGCAGCCATGAGCATTCTGTACGCTTACACAGCCCGGGTGTGACTCCCGAGTCAAGGTGGGGGACAGGCATCTCCTCAGAATGTGGGGAGGGGCGCTCGTAAAGCCTTCCAGCTAGAGGCTGCCCCAGCAGCCCTGCACATGTGGTCTCCCCAGTGTAGCAGCTGACATGCCCCGCGTGGGTCACCCACTAGTTCTGGTTTCCAGCCGCTCACACACGCTGTGTCCTTGCAGCCTCTCTCTTTCCTCACACCTCAGAGATGCGCTCTGAAAGGAGAAGGAGGTGGTCCCCCTTCTTCAGCTTTTCTCATGCACACAATGACGTCCTCTTAATTCAGATGCTCGGAATATTGAAAAGACGGCTCCTCGGAGGTCTAGAAGTGGGTGTGCACTTGCCTCTTCTAAAGGCAACGACATTCTCCTTTGACGCTGGACAGAACTCTGCATCCGCAGCCTGCAGCAGGATGTGGGTGGAGGTGTTCACTTGTCAGAGACTCCAGATGACTATCAATGTGTGTGTGACTCAGCCCGTGGTGCTCAGGTCCGAGTGGCACAGGAAGACCTGTGACGTCATCAGCATGGCTCATTCTTCAAGGAGAAATACAAGAATATGTAAGTGACATTCTGAACGTTTCTGTTCTGTGAAATGTCTGCCAATTTGTCACCCTCCCCCAGGCTCCAGCCTGCAGAGCGCAAGGGCGCTGACCAGCAGCTCAAAGGAGACTGTGAATTCTGAACAAATTCTCCATCATCAGGTCTCCAAGAAACCACTCATCAGGGTCAGCAGGCACAGAATACTCTTTTCACTTCACAAAACTGGGCCAGCAGAACCCACCAGATGGGATCCCTTTTATGTTAGCAACAGACGACCTAGATTTGTGGGGATCAGCCGTAGGGAGGGAAGGGATGTCTTCTTTACACAAAGGAACGGAAGGGTCATTTTGCTTGATCCTTAATACAGTTGTTCAAGTCATTATAATTATCCCCATTTGCCTGATTCAAAAACCAAAGCTCAGAGATGCTGAGGAAACCACAGAAACTCACACAGTTACTGACACAGCCTGGACCGGAAGGGACAATTTTTGCATTCAAATGACCATGCTGTAGCATACAGAGAACCACAACCCATTGTCTGTGGAATACAAGATGAGCTTCAACTCTTAAATACTTTACTGATACATTCAAACTGGGTGCTGTCCCCCATCCCCTCCTGAGATGCCTTGAATGTTAGGGCAAGGTGGGATCTCACAGATCCCTGGGTCGGTATCCAGGCTTCACAGGCGAGGAAAACAAGACCAGGTCACGATGTGGCTAATGCATTACCTGCAGGAGAGATTTTCCTGGACAGAGGTGAGATGGTAAGAACAGGAAAGAGTGTGGGTTTCTTCCATACGTCATAGACAAATTTCTTAACCTCCTTCCAACTTCCTTCTTCCCTTGTCTGTAAAATGGGAATGATAATACCTGCCAGCTAGGGCCCTGGAAAGAATTAGACGAAAGCACATTTCTGAAACATCCATCACTGTGTGTGCCATGAAGGTGCAACAGGAAAAAATATTTCAATTTGCAGAGTGAGCCTAAACTCTTAGAGTCTGGGACTCAGCCTCATTCTCGCCTGAGCCTCCTGCCGTAGCATCCACCTCTCTGCACCTCAGCCCGTCCAACGCCCCCTGCGGGAACACATGGCGTATGTTTCATTTCTGGGCACGCTCTCATTTCTGTGGCTGTTTCCAGTCTCAGAATGACCTTGGGACTCGTTCGATGCCTGCAGACCTCTTCATTCCTAGTCCTTTTGTTTCTTGTGTCATTCGTAGTTTATAGTAGCTCTAAGCCACGCCTAATCTGCCCAGCAGTTTGTGAGTTGTTTTATCTAGGGACTGTGTGGTTCTTCAGAGAAGAGTCCTTATTCCCCGCCTCCTACCCACTCACAGCTCGGCCTGAGGTCTTAGAGTAACAGTTGGTGGGTCCTTGGCCCTGATGGTTCCCAGACCGGAATAGTCTAGAGCAGCACATCAAATGTGGAAGAGAGAGGAGGGAGAGACTTAGCCTCTTCAGACGCTATATGCCTCTTTTGTGACTCTCCAGCCTGTGTACCCAAACACTAACTCACATAAACACAGCTGACACACTTGTGCACATACTCTCACTCACATGCCTTAGCAAAATAGAGCCCTGATCTGTACCTATTTCACCATAGCAAAGCGAGAGGTGGTGGGTTTCTTTTAAAGACAGTCATCTCTTGGTATCTGTAGGGGATTGTTGCCTGGAAGGACTCCAAGGACAAATTTTAAAGTCAATAGATGATCAATCTCCTTATATAAAATGCAATATTTGCATATAGTCTGACCGCATCCTCCTGTATACTTTAGATCATCTCTAGATGCCTTAGAATACTTAATACAATGTAAATGCTGTGCTAATCATTGTTATACTGTATCATTTGGGAATAATAACAAAAATGTGGATGTTCAGTATAATTATTTTGGGTTTCCATCTGCAGTTGGTTGCCTCCATGAATTCAGATCCTGTCCGTACAGAAGGCCAAATGTACCTTCTTGGCAGTCTCTATTGTTAGGAACTCAGATTTTTGCCCACGTTCTAATTTATCTAATCAATCCAGGCTAATTTTGTCATTGTCCTGCTGCTCAAAGACTTCAGGCTAATTACTGAGCACACTTATCTCCAGTGGAAAAGTCTCTCTGGAGCACAGGAAGCACAGGATGAAGAAGATGGGAAATGCAACTGGTATTCTGAGGAGTGACAACCCTGGTGCTGCAGTATTGAGAGAAAATTCGAGCCTAAATGCCTACCAGAGACCCCAGCAAGGCTTGCTTTAAACACCGGCTTGTCCCACAGCTACGCACGTTGTTTCTGACAGAGCGCACTTAATTTCCCTTGCCTGGAACAGTCTCTCAGCTGTTGCCACTTGCTTCTGAGACAATAGCAAAGGGAGTCAGAGCAAAATCAGATTACCTCTGATTTCATTTCTTTCTCAGTTTCATGGATCATAGGTTTAGGTTATTTTAAGAACTGCTGCTGAAGAAGAAGAGGCAAGAAATTCAGTATAATAATAACACTAGCAATGTGATGGAAAGGGTCTGTGAAAACTTAGTCTGCTTACCCTTCCTCCCTCCTTTCTTCTTGCCATTTGTTCTTCTCTGCTTCCTTTTGGGCCACAAAGTCGGTACTGCGGACAAAGTACTAGGTACTGGGAATTGAGGGCAAAGAAGTAAGCAGGGAAGCTCTTCTTCCCTCGTGTACAGGCCAATTGGCAGAGGGATCAGAAAGAATGGTTCTAGTGTCACTTGGGTCCAAGATCTGCGGTAACCACAGTGTGAATTGGAGCCCTCCTGCTCTTATTCTAGCTGTGCCTGCCTCCTCCCGCATAGATACTGCTACATCTCCTTTCAGTCTCAGCACTGTCAAAAGAGAGAGATCTAAATAATAAACAAAACAAATTAAAGCAAAGGTTCAATCAACAGAGTAGATTACAGCAGACAGGACTTCTTCTGATAAAGAATCACTAACTAAAATATATAAAGAATTTCTACAACTCATTAGCACCAAAAAAAATCTAATTAAAAAGCTGATGAAGCACTTGAATAGACATTTATTCAAAGAAGATATACAAATGGTCAGTAAACACATAAAAAGATGTCAACTGTTCCCATCATTAAAGAGGTACGAAATACATTGCAAAACACAGAAAGACCACTTCATATCCTTTAGGGTGACTATTATCATAAAAATAGAAAATAGATATAGTTTAGCCATGTAGAGAGCCTAGAAGCCTGTTCATTGCCAGCAGGGGAGTAAAATGTTTCAAACACTGTTGAAACCAGTATGGTTGTCAATGAAAAAGAAGAGAGACTCATCAGGTGAACCCCGTCAGGGATGGAGAACAGTTTTCCTGAAGGAAGAGCAGTGAACTGCAGTCCAAGCAGAGAAGAGCAATCATCACTGATCAAGCAAGGCAGACCTCAGAGGCTGAGGAAACTAAAGGTGCTGGAGATGAAGAGGCAGGCAGAGTGTAGGGAGCCCAGCAGGCGGGGAGCCATCATGAGTCCTTGACAAAGAGGCTGTGCAAACTCCGAGTGAGACTTGGAAGAAGTGGCTGCTGTAGGTGAGGAATGCAAGGGGGTCCAGGTGCTGCTCAGGACTGTTGGGGACATCCGGCCGAGATACCTTAGCACTCGCCTTGCAGGGAAAAGCTGATCTCTAGAGAGAGGCCTGTGCTAGACCACCAACAGAGTTTGGAAGCAAACCATGACAAGATTCTGGGGAGGGACAGAGTTTGGAGGTTGAGTCTTGCTGAGTCGGAGAGGCTAGGAATACCAATTGGGCTTTCAAATGAAATAAACTATGAACCAAATCTACCCCATTCAAAGAGGAGTGTGGAGTAGTCAAACTACCTGTAACAGAATCTCAAACTCATGCAATTTAACCACAAAATATTCAGTATAAAGTAAAACATTGCTGAACATTGACAGAATTCAAGAAAATGCGACCCATATACACAGTGTGCAGAGTGGGAGGGAATGTGTACACCAATAGAGTCTGACTACAGTCTGACCACAAGATGACCCTTAATATGGATTAAGCTGGAAAAAAAAAAAAACTTTAAAAGTTACTATAAAAATGTTCAAAAAATGAAAGCAAATAGAGACTACAAAAAAAAACCCCCAAAATAACCAAATATAAATTTTAGGTGAAAAATTCATTGAATGGTCATATCAATAGATTAGTTATATGGAAAGAAGGGACATTTAACTTCACCCCAGATCCAAAGAAATCATCTAATCTGAAGAGAAAATAAAAGGACAAAAATTTCAATGGAGTTTTAGGGCTATGCGGGTCAATATCATAAAGTGAAACATGTGTGTAAATAGAACTTCCAGAAGAGTAGACCAAAATGATACAGGAAAAAGTGGTTGAAATGTAACTAAAGAGTTAGGAAAAGTTTTGATTAAAAACACTGCTTTATAAGAAGTTCAATGAACTACAAGCAGGGTATATACAAGAGAAACAACCTAAAGGTATATTACAGTGAAACTACATAAAACCAAAGAGAAAGAGAAAATCTTGAAAATATCCATCGACAGAAGCCATATGTACATAGAAACAAAGATGAAAATGACCCCTCCCTTGCTTCTGACGAGAAAGCGAGCAGGTTGGAGCATGGGGATAATGTCCTTACTTAACTTGCTGGGGCGGTATTGGGTCGATCCATCCAGAACTCTCCACAAACTAAAAACATCACTCAAAAGGGCAGAGGTTAATAAAAACATTTTCTGATAAACAAAGTGAAGACAATTTATTGCAATAACAGAAATTCACAACAATGTCCTACAAATGAAAGGGAAATGATACCAAAAAGAAATTCAGGTGTACAGGAAGTAAAGACTGGCAACAGAAACTGTGAATCAACAGTGACGTGTGAAAGAGTATGTGATTTTTTTTCCTGCTTATAATTTCTATGAGTGAAAACTGGCTAAAAAGAAAATAACATCATGATAGGATAGGATGTATTATGTGTGAAGAAATAAAAAATAACTCAAGAGAACCAAAAAAGGGGTTGTGTCCATAGAAGTATGCTATTCTTAAATGATTACATCTGGGAAATCTGGAGAGTATTAGGTGGGAGGTGTGAAGAGTGAAGTGGAAGCTGTAGCCTCAGGAGTGGAAAGGTCAGCGGTGAAGTGGTGCAGGACGAATTCAATAGATAGTGACAGTTAAAAATGCAGGTTGTTAGTTCTAGAGCGATCACTAAGTAAAACAACAGCAACGACAAAAACAAAAAGAACATTGCTGAGAAGTTAATAGAGGAAATAAAAGTGATTATTGTGTCCTATTAGCCCACCCCTTTGTCCACCAAAAATGAGATAAAAAACGGAGAAATGACAACAGAGAGAAAAAATAGAAGACAAAAATGGAGAACGGGGAGGCTCTGGACTTCAACCCAGCCTTAGGAGTCATCAAGCAGAAGGTTGCTACAGTTCTGATCTTGAGTGCATCCCTCCCCAAGGGCCACACCCAGGCCCTCAGGATGGCACTACTGGGAAGTGGGAGAAGCTTTCTGAGGTGGGCCTAGTAGAGGCCCCCGGATCACTGGGGTTGTGTCCTCCAAGGGGATTGTGGGATCGTAGTCTCTCTCTTTCTTTGCTTCCCAGTCATGAAGTGAATGGTTCTGTCCCACCACACACTCCTGCCATGATATCCCACCACGGGTTCAGAGCAATAGAGGCCTGGCAGTCACAGACTGAACTCTCTGCAACTGTGAGCCAAAATAATGCCCTCTTTCTAAGTTGGTTATCTCAGGTACAATCCAGTGGAAAGCTAACTAACACAAAGGTAAATGGACCCAACACCCTTATTGAAAGTTAAAGCCTCTTAGAGTAAGAAAAGAAAAGAAAAGAGGAAAGTGCACATCCCCTTTTTATAAAGAGACACAAAGAAATTCCAAGCCCATGTGGTTTTGCCAATGAATTTGATCAAGCATTTAAGGAAAAAAAGAATTCCACTATCACTTAACTCTTCCAGACATTGGGGGTGGGAGGGATACTGCCATCTCATTTTATAAAGATATCATTGGTCTGATTCCAAAATCCAAAACATGTTTTATTAAAAAAATCAGCAGACTAACATCCCTCATGAACAAATATACAAAAATCTTTAAAATATTAACCAGCCATTTCTGTAGTTGGGCCCACTTTCTCATTTTCCATTCTCATGCACTTTCTCTTTATCGCTTAGTTAAATTTATCAGAATTTAATTTGCTTTATTGATTTTTAAAAAGACTCATATGAGTATTAATTCTAATTCTTGCTTTATTTTAATATAATTCCTTCTTTTGGATTGAATTAAGGCTCTGTGCTTGTGTCTAGAATGTATACTTAGGTTTTATCTTGTTTTCAATACAGTCATTTGAAAAGGTTGTGGCGTACAAAATATGTATATCTAGCAAATTAACTTGATTATACTATTCAGTGTCCCCAGAACTCATTTATGATTTTTGATTTGATCTGTTAAAGATTTAGGGAACTGACTTAGTTTCCCAACTTGATTATGTTCCGGTTACTTTCTCTTCCCGTAATAGGAGCTGTTATATTTACCTCGATGGCTGGTGTCTGGCTATCCAGCATAATCGCACCCTGATGTGTCTGCTGAGAACAGTTAGCAATAATGTCGTTAATGCTGAAAGTGCTTCCCACTTACCTTTAAATGCCCAGCTGGGGAAACCGGCTCTGCTGAGGAACCTTGCCTTGGTTCTGGAGCCTGCCTTTTCTGCTTTCCCTCAGCAGCCTGTGCTTTGTCTTGTTGCTCTCACAGTATCTTATTAATACAACGCACGGAGTGATGTTTTTCCTTATTAGATTGTGAATTCCATTAGAATGGAGTTCACACCTCTTTTGTAAAATTCCAATTCTCAACGTAGTTCTTGAACTTGAGAACAGGCCAGGAAAATGTTTGTTGAATTAGATTCAAGAGAAAAATGACCCCAAACCAATATGCATCTAGGAAGGCTTGTTGCAGGCCTTGGATCACATGCTGGCTGTGGGAAGATTTGAACACGAGAGAAAGTGGAAAGAAAGAGGTATCTTTCTCTCTCCCTCCCCCACTCCACCTCACCCTGCCCTGCACCCTTCCCACATCTTTCTTTTTGCTCAGCTCTTCTTCCATCCTGGTCCAGCTCCCGAAGCCCCTCCCTGCACGTCTTCATCTTGGCTTTTGCCCTGGAGTGAAGCATGGTCAGATACTCCTGAATGAAACACTGAGCTTTGGCCAGCCCTGTGGAGTAGGATCAGTCCTGACAAGCCACCTCCTCCTCCTCCTAGCCTTACGTGGGACAAGGACCATGATGCACTAACCAGGCGCTCTGTGGAGGCAGGATGAGTAGCTGGAGAAATGAGAGTCTTGGAAACAACCTAAATGCCCAACAACCAACGAATGGCTAAAGAAAATGTGGTTTTTCTACACTATGGAGTACTACACTGCCATAAAAAAGGATAAACTAGAGTCATTCATATATAAATGGATGTTTCTTGAGAGCATACTCTTAAGTGAAATAAATCGGACACTCATGAGCACACATCGAATTGTTTCTCTGA
>PVJO010014829.1:24260-46947 GCA_004026905.1 Hystrix cristata | reverse complement strand
TTTCTCTCTCTCCCTTTTTTCTTTTTCTTTTAATACTCTGCGTTCTATCATGCAAATCCCCTTTCAAATTATGAGAGTATTAGAGCCATCAACGGTAATGTCACCGCCACAAAATGAGAGTGGGGACTTAAGCACCTAACGAACAATGAAATGTGCGGGCCCTGGGACAGGACAATTAAGAACTGGGCTTAGCCAGCCAGGGAAATTTATTGCTATCAAATCCATATTTCTATTTTCCCCCTGAACAGTAACCTATTTGAATATGATTAAAGGGTTTCATTACGGCAGAGAGAGGCCCGGGGCCCGAGGTTCCCTGTGAGCTCACAAGCAGGCCGGGAGCCGGGTGCCCGGCAAGGGGCAGGATGGCGGGAGAGGAAGGACAGGGGATGCCGGGGCCAGGAACTGGACATGGGGGGATGGCTCCCCGGGCTGGTGGGTCGGGTGGAGGAAGGGGTCGGTTGGCTAGAAATGGGGTCTGAGTCTCTGGATACCTGCTGCTGGATAGTTCATGAGCAGATGGGGAAACTGAGGCACTAAATTTAACAGCTTGGTGGAGGACATTTAAATTAGTGAGAATGGTAATTCAGGGATCCGAATCCAGGGCTAGTCTCCTTCCCTTTCTGTCTCTCCTATCTGCCCTCGTTCCCTCCTTTCCTACCTTCTGTTTTTTCTTTTTTTGAGACAGTCTCTCTATGTACTTCAGGCTAGTTTTGAATTTTCGGCGATCCTCCTGCCTCAACCGCTGAAGTGCTGGGATTATCGGTGTACGCCGCTACATACGGCCCCTCCCTCCGTCCTCTTTCCTTCCTTCCTTCCTTCCTTCTCCCTCCTGCTTCTGCCTTTCCTTCTTCCTCCATCCCTCCTCTTCTCCTCCTCCTCCTTCCTCTCTCCCCCTCCCCCCGGTGCTGGGGATTGAACCCAGGGCCTCGCACTGAGCCACACACCAGCCCTTCTAGATTGTTTTGAGACTCACTGTATCCCAGAGCTCTAGGGGCCTGCAGAGGGCCAGTTCAAGCCAAGACACATGAGCATCTTAGTGAGACCCTGTCTGCCCCTCTTTCCACTTCACACTCTGTCCCCCACGGTGACAAGTGCCACTCTGATACACTGGGACAACGAAGCAGGTCCCTCGGAGAGGACCCGTGAGTGCTGGGGCCAGGTAGATGCTGAGTGTCCTGGGCTGGTGGGCTGGGAAAGCCGCGGGGGCTGCCGCCGTCACCAAGTGGACAGCACAGAACTTTTTCCCGCGAGTCTGCACGTCATCACTGTGTCCTGCGGCAGATCTGGCACCTGCACCTTCCTGCTTTGTCAGCGACGCCCAAACCAACAGGGATCCCTGTGACAGTCCCAGCAATAGCCCGAATACTCTGGGGAGCTTGAGGCTCATCTCTGTGCCCTGAGGATTGAGCCCAGCGCCTTGCACTAAGCCCCGTCCCTGGCCCTGTCTTCATTTTTTATCTTGAAACAGGGTCTCATTAAACTGCCGAGTTGCCCCAGCTGGATTTGAGTTTGTGACCTTCCTGCTTCAGCCTCCTGAGTGCTGGGATTACAGGCGTGTGCCACCACACCTGGCTTTCATTTTAGTTTATGATGAACCTTCATGCTCCTGTTCTCAGATTTTTTTTTTTTTGGGTGGTGCCGAGGATTGAACTCAGGCCCTTGTGCTTACTAGGCAAGCACTCTACCTTCTGAGCTAAATCCCCAGCCCATCGGAGCTTCGAAACAGCTCTTTAGTATGTGTGCTGCTGAAGCAAGCACTGAAACAGCTCTTTAAAAGCCATGAGTGAAGTTCAGAAAGTTAAACTGGGCCAAAGTCACACAGGTGATGGAGACCAGAGCTGGGACTCGAACCCGGCTCGGCTCTGTCATCAGGGCTCACGCGTGTGACTGGCGGCAGGGCTGAGAGCCAGGAAGGAGGGATGGCGCTCTGCTGGATGGGCTGGCCATGACAGACTGGCCCCCGCCGGCGACACAGGTGATGGAGGGTCACCCCACCTGCTGCACACATCCCAGGACCGAGCGGGCAGAGGTGGGGGGTGCTGAGCCTGGAGGAGGCAGCGAGGGGCGGCCGGCGGGGCAGAGCCGGGCTTGAGGATCCGGTGGGGAACTGGTCAACGGGGGACCAGAGTTAGGGGTGGCGGGAGGCGGGGTTAGAGGTCAAAGTCCAGCGTGCTCTGGAGTTTCCTAACCTGGATCTTGTCTAACCTTTCGGGTTCTTTTTTGTTTTTCAGCACTGGGAATCGAACCCAGGGCCTTCGCACTGAGCTCCATCCCCAGCCCTTTTTTAATTTTTATTTTTAATTATTTTTATTGCTTCTCGGCCTTTTGGCTAAGATCAAGTGTATTTTTAATTATTTTTATTTATTTATGTACTTTTTTGTTTTGTTTTTTCTTTTTCTTATTTACTTTCTTTTGAGACAGGGTCTTACTATGTAGTTCAGGCTGGCCTTGAATTCCTGGCAATCCTCCTGCCTCAGCCTCCCAAGCGCTGGGCTTACAGGCATGTGCCACCACGCCCAGTAGTTTTTTATTTTCAGACAGGGTCTTACCAGGTTGCCCACGCTGGCCTCGAACTTGCCATCTTCCTGTCCCAATCTCCTAAATACTGGGATTACAGGCCTGAGTTGTCACGCCCAGCTTGGTTCCACCTTGTTCTGGAGCCATCTCCACCCTCCTGGGTGTCAGACCTGGAGTACCCTGAGGCCGCAGTGCTGCACCCAGGATAGGGTCTGTGCCAGCCGTCAGAGGATGTAGTCTGCCAAGAACGCACGCCGGCCTGGGGCACCTGGCCTGTGGCATCACCGGGTTGGGCAAGGCCGAGAGAAGAGCTACTCCCATCCGCTCAAGACTCACTCCCTAGCACCTTCGTGGACGGAAGACCGCCCACACCGAGGCCTGGTTCCTGGGGGCTCGTTGTCTGGGAGAGAGGGGCAGGTTCCAACCAGGTGCAGCCACCCTCTGAGGAGGGCATGCCAGCTGCCGCCCCCACTAGAGAGCTGAGATTTCCACCGAGCAGCCAGGGTCGCGATAGGTGTGAAAACCTGAAGCCCGAAGCCCGCAGCCCGCGAAGCAACTGCCCCTTTCTTGCCCTACCAAGTTCTTCCGGTTCTTCCTTCCCTAAAATCGCCTAATCTCAGGTTCAGTCCTTGCTTTTGTTAATCTGCCCGCCTGAGAGTGCAGGTTGAAGTCACACAAAGCCCGTCCCTGGCCGAAGAGCTGGCTGCCGGGCAGGGCGATGGAGCAGGGTCCTGAGGCCCCCTGCTGGGCTGGGCGCTTTCGTTTACAGGCTGAATCGCAGGGACATCCAGGAAGACCCAGGGCCGAGGCGAGGATGGTGGGCGGGGGGCCTTTGGCTGGTAATGAATCCTTACTCACTAGCACAGGCGTTTGAACAACAGTGCAGGCAGGTGGTATGGAGACCACCGTTCTCTGCTCCCCACCCCACCCCTGCATCCTATCATGCCCTGAGAGCCCATCCAGCCACCCCAGTCCCCCACTAGGAGGCACCAAGCACTTGGGGACATCACTGAGGCAGAGCACAAACTTCCCTCTCTTTAGGGGTTCACCTTGGGTTGGGAGCCAGGAGAGACCAATTTAAACGTTCAATGGCAGCCGGAGAGAGTCTGAGGACAGCGCAGGATGGGTTGCCTCGTGCCGGGTGCCGAGGCGTGTGTGTGTGTGTGTGTGTGTGTGTGTGTGTGTGTGTGGCAAGGGAGGGCAGAGAGGTCGCCATGGCGACAAGCCCTGGGGCTGTGTGCAAACGAGGGTGTCTCCCAGGTTTCCTTCTTGGCCCTGATGTCCAGGTGAACCGAGAGCGTGGGGACCCAGCTGTACGGCTCTCTCCCACACAGGCCTCTCCACGGTTGGGTCTATCCCTGCCCCTTCTC
Source organism: Hystrix cristata (assembly GCA_004026905.1). Classification (NCBI taxonomy): domain Eukaryota; kingdom Metazoa; phylum Chordata; class Mammalia; order Rodentia; family Hystricidae; genus Hystrix; species Hystrix cristata. Next base: position 43,060 of record PVJO010014829.1, on the reverse strand, counting down.
TCCCCTTCCTGGGCTGTCAGCTCAATGGACAGGTGTTTAATTCCAGCCTGGCAGGGGTCCAGAAATGCCAGCATCGCTGTGCGCAGGTCTGCAGGCTGCTCTTCAGACAGCAGTGAAAGCTGAACCTGCCCCCACTGGCAGCGTGGCCCTGGTCTCGCAGGGAACTTGTGGCCGCACCGTGCCGGCTGATGGTTTGCCTGGGTGTGCGGGCAGAGAGCCTCTCCAAGCGCCTCTCTTGGAAGCTGGCTTCCTGAGTGCCGATCATCAGTTATGTCCCTGGCACGTGCTGGGCCTGCTCTTTAACTATTAAAACCATGTAACAGCTAAAGCGTGGTGCTCATATGGCCGCGGGGCAGAGAGGCGGCAAGCGGCTTCTCCAGCGGTACAGGCTGCTTCTGCTGTCTATGGCTACCCTGCTCAGACCCAGCTGGGGATCGCCGTGCGATGCCAGCCCTCAGGAGGACCGGCCACCCAGATCCTCTGAGTCTTGGGGAGAAGGTCTCAGGGCTGGGTGCCAGGGCCAGGCCGGCTGTCAGAAAGGAGGAACACTGTAGGTGAAGGATAAAGTTTGAAGACCTGGGTCAGAAGCAAATGACTCTGTGAAGGCAAATCAGCTCAACCAGAGGACAGAGCCGGACAGCCCAGCTCGGGTGGGACAGCCCCTGAATGTCATCTCGGAGGGACGCTGGGCTCACCCTGGCACACAGCTTCCCTCCGATTCCGTCCCTGCCCACCCCTGTCCACTTCCCTCCTGCTGGCTTATCTATCTCTTTTTGCTTTGACATCTCCCACCTGCCCCCCACCCAGAGACCGCCACCCACCTACACACCCCAACCAGGCATCACGGTTCCTAACGAAACGGAACCACTGCCAGATGAAATATATTACTATTAAATACTTAATTCTTCTAGTGAGCAGAGAGCAGGCAGTATGAAACGATTATTAAAGAAAATTACTTTGGCTGATCAGATATTTCTGCATACTAATTTCTGACCCTTCTTCTCTCACTCCCGCTTCTCAGCCCTTAGAGACCAGGACAGATAAAATTCCATCACAAATAGCTGATTACCAAGGCTGTCGTTAAAAACCACATTTTCCCCCATCCCTCACTCTGCTTCGCGAGCCTTTTCTATGATGATGTCCTTGGTCGGAGAGGGGGTCTCTGGAGAGCAGCTACCCACTGGACAATGTGAGGGAGACCCTATTCCCTTCTCCTCTGCCTCTACATTATCTCTGTCAGTGGACCCTGATTCCGATCAGTTCCCTAAGTGGGCAGAAGACGCTGTAGGCTCAAGGGACCCAGCTTTCAGCTCCCAAGTGTCTCAGCCTCCACCCTCTTGCTCCTTGTGCTTAAGAACACAGTGGGTCACCCATCAAGCAAGATGGCTGACTTCGCCCTGGTTGGGCTTGTCAGGGTTTTAAGAGAGGGACAGGAAGTGGGCTCAAAGGTCCCGCCCCAAGGGGGAGGGACTTCCTAATTGTTCAGCACTTTCTGATTGGCCATGCTTTAGGTTTCTTTGTAAACATCTGGGGGATAGAATGAGGGCAATTCATTCATTCATCCACCCATCAAGCCACCAAGCTTTTATGTGTGTATGGAAGTATCTATGTCTCCAACATGTAAGCCAAAACTGCATGTTCTAGGCTGTGTTTTCATCTGCAAAATGGGGCTAACTGTAGTTTGCACTTTTTGATTGTTGTGAGGCTTATTGAGTTAATATACTGAAGGCACTCAGAGCATTGCCTGGCATTTAGCGGAGACCATGGAATTATTAGCTATTGTTACCAGCATTATTACTGTTGTTACTGTTGCTCTATATAATTTTAAGATGTGTTCACCCCCTGTACACCAATGACATCTCCCCGCAGCTCCCAGATCCAAGGAGCTTTCTCCAGCCTTCTTTCCTGGCTCACTGGGCTCAATTAGGGCTCTGCATCTTCTGGTCTCCTTCTCAAGGACCCTTCCACCTCACTTGGAGCCCCCACCCCGGTTCAGGCCACTGATGCCAGAGCAATTGCCAGTGTTCTGACGATGGGAGGTGGCAAGGGGAGTCTGCTAAAAATACACCCATTCCCCACAATCCCGTAAGCCTTCAATTTACCTGCTTTTGTAAAAAGATGCTTCCTTAGGTGTCACCCTGTGGAAGGTATAATTACAGCCTGGGAATGTTAATTCCCTTGCTCCTGATATGCCGCACACTGCTCTGTGGGACTCCGGTCCTCCTTAGAGCCCTGGTAGGAAGATGGGCAGCTGCAGAGGGAGAGAGAGGGAGTCAGGGTGGGAGGCGATGCCAGGCCTATGTGGGGTTGCTCTGAACCGGAAGTGGGGTCGCCCTGGCCCCTAGAAGCAGGACCAGGGAGCTGGGCAGGGCCTGAAGGTGCCTGCAAACCTGGCTCCCCAGGACCCCCACGGTGGCTGGGGCTGGATGGGGTGACCACTGAGGCAGATAGCCTGACAGTCTTCGATAAAAGCCAGTTTCAGACCCCACACCTGAGCCGCACCCCCAACCCCGGAGTCACCTTCGGTCTTTCAAGTGGACACCTGTGTGGCCTCCCTGAGGTGACAGCCAGGTGACAGATCTCTGGGAGCATGAAGAACCCTCACAGCACCCCAGGCCTTCATCCGTGTTGCATTCTACCCGCGAATCAAGGTTCTGCTGTGGAGCAGGTGCTGAGTTAGGCGACAGTGGTCACTCTGTAGAGACAGAGGGGAGGAAACAGTGCCGGGGACAGTGGCCAGGACTACGGCTCAAGGGAGCCAAGGGTGCTGCAGGGGTCAGAGCAGGGCATCCTCACCCCGGCTGGGGTGTCTCTCTGGCTGCCGGCAACACAGGGACCCCTGTAATGTCTAAGAGAGACCGTGTCTTACTCTGCTGAGCCCCCAACATGGCTGAGGAATTTTCTCAGGAGCTTTTGGAATCAGGGATGTGGCACTTCTGTTGCTAGCCTGGTGGGATCACAGGTTTGGAGCCTGCGCTGTTCACCCCCAGCACTCTCCCCTTCCTCCCCGACTGGGGATTGAACTCAGGCCTTCACACTGAACCGCACCCCTGGTCCTTTTAATTTTGAGACAGAGTCTCACTAGCAAGTGCCCAGGCTGTGCTTGCACTTACTACCCTCCTGCCTCAGCCTCCCAGGCTGCTGGGAGTACAGGGATGCGCCACCCTGCCCAGCACTTCAGGCAATTTCAAATTTAAATCTGAGTCTCTCACTTAGCTATAGTGGGCTCTGGGAGAGTCTCTTTGCATCTGGATAATAGGAATGCAAGCGTTGCCACCGCCCTGGGGTCCCAGAGATTAACGCGTGTAATAGACATATGGGGACAGCTGGAGCTTTCCACCATACCCAGCACCTGCTGCCCCGCCCCGCCCTGCACAGCCTGTCAGGGTGTGACCAGGTGTTGTCCTCATGGTGGGTGAGTTCGTGTCTCCCCAGATGGTCAGCGCTGTGAGGGCGAGAGTCCTCCCTGTGGTCATAGCTGTCGCTGAATGCACCCCACAAGCAGATGGGTGTGTCATAAACACTCACCCCCTGAATTCAATGGAAACTACAGTGCTGGAGAGAGGAAGCAGAGGGTGGGGGATGGTGACACACACCTGCACCCAGCACTCAGGAAGCTGAGCGGGAGGATTGCTGTGAGTTCAAGGGCAGCCTGGGCCAGATAGTGAGATCTGCATTAAAAATCAGGAGCGAGGGTCCTACTGAATCCACTTGGATCTTGGTGCCCGCGTGTGCAGGAGCTGGGGCGGAGCGGACTTCCTAGCAGGCAGCCAGCAGAAGGATCTGAGCTGGGGCCTGCAGGGTGGCCTGGCCAAGCCCACAAGGAGGAGTCGCCTGTCCTCACCCCACTCTGGATAGAGGCCCCCAGGGTGGGACGAGGAGGCCCGAGGTACTGTGAGCCTGGTTCCTCAGAGGTGGGGATGCAGGGCCCAGAGTGTTTGTTTTCCTTGTTGACTTTCTCCAAATAAACCCTGGCTGGCAGAGAGGGGCTCTGCACAGTGGCTGTTTACCCAGTGACCACGATAAAGAGGCTTCTCCATGGCAACAGGTGGCAGCAGGCACTCTGGGAGCAGGGCAGGGCTGTGTCCATTGGAGGGTGGGGGAGGGAAGGGAGGAAGAGCAGGAAGGAAGGGAAGGAGGTGGGTGCGAAGGTGCCTAAGGCAGCCAGCCCGTCAGGCACAGAGGGCTGGGGAGTGAACAGAGGCCAGGGAAGAAACCGGAAGGGCTTTGCATAGTTTCTGTCCTGGCGTCCTCTCCTGAGAGGTCCTGGTGGTTGAGTGGGGACGGGGGCACCTGGTGATGTGTAATGAAGCGTCACCTGCCAGGTCGGGTGCTTGTGGGCAGGGGCACCTTGCAGAAGAGCTGGTGGGCTGTGTGCCCTGGGCAGACTGAGTCTAGGTGACTGAGCATCCAAGCTTCTGTGTGTGTGTGTGTGTGTGTGTGTGTGTGTGTGTGTGTGTGTCCCCTCTGCACTGGGAAGGAAGAGGTATCAGTTTGCTAGCTGCCCTAGGGCCCAGAGACTTGTCCCAAAAGAGCAGAAGCTTGGCATGGTGGCGCACTTCTGTCAACACTCTAGGAGGCTGAGGCAGAAGGAGGGAAAGTTTGAGCCCAGCCTGGGTAATTTGGTGAGACTCTGTCTCAAAATAAAAAGGGCTGGGGATGGGGCTCTAGTCGAAAGCCCCGGGTTCAATCCCTGCTTCACTGCCCCTGCACAAAACCCCAAAGCAGCAGCAGCAATGTGTTCCCTCGCCACCAGAGAGGCCGAGTCTGAGATCAGGGTGCTGGTGAGGCTGGTTCCTGCAGGAGCCCCGAGGGACACTGCCCTGCTGTCTGGCTTTGATGACGGTGGCCGTCCTCGGTGCTGCGTCCCTCCAGTCCCCGTCAAGCAGTGAGGTCATGCTTTCCCCGTGTGCCTCCAGTGGGCGCTGGCTCAATTTTCTTCCTCTAAGGATGCCAGCACGAGCCCAGCATGGCCTCGTCTTAGCTTAGTTGTATCTGCAAAGTCACATGCACAGGAGGTGAGCACTTGAAATATCTTTGCGGGGACACAGTTGTGCCCACTGCAGCCATTTCTCCTGCAAGGGGCTGCTGTCCCACATCCCCCTGCACAGCCGGGTAGGATCACCGTGGAGGGGCTGGGCGAAGGAGGGACCTGGCTGCAGGGCTCTTTGGGTGAGGTCAGAGGGTAGCGGGTAGAGGAGGGGACTTGGGGTGTGCTCGGGAGCTGTGAGTCCTGCGACTTTGGACAGGTTAATTCCTCTCCCAGCCCCTCGCAGGTGCAAACACCGGTGCAGCTTCAGCCACTCAGGGCCCCACATCCCACCCGCGAGCACTGAGTGTCCACCCTGCACACCAGACCTGGTTATTTGTAGATGTGCAAATTCTTCTTGAACACCTTTGTTGCTCTAGTGCCTGGAGGTGCGGCAGGGGACAAACATGGAGATGACATTTTGTTGGGGGCTGACAGTAGGAAAACGAAAAGGCAAGTCCCACTGTGCGGTTGAGGGGCTGGGGGCCGGGGAGGCTCAGGGCCGCCTGCATCCTTGTGGGTCCCCAGGGGGGCGGGCGGGGGATGGTGGTTGGAGCTGGACATCTGCTTGGTGGCTCCTGTGCGCCCCTCCCCAGGGTCTCTCCCCCAGATCTGTTGCTCTCCAACTGCCTGGAGTTCGAGTTCTCATCCTGGTTACTATTCTGATCCTCATTACGGAGACGTCCTCACCTCACATCAGCCACACGGCCACGCTGCTCCCCAGCCCCGGAGACAGGGTGCTTGGAGACACCAGCAGTCAGAATCAGGCAGCCGGGGGGGAGCTGGGGGGGCCCTTCCGGCATCAGCGTCTCCTCCGCTCTGTCTTTCCTACCCCAGCAGCAGGTTTGGCACGCGGCGTCCTCTGGCTGCACTGCCACCCGTGAAGCTGTGAGACTCCAGAGCCCGTCCTGTGCCGCGTGGTCTTTGCAGCCAGGCACCTGGCCCACGTGTGGGGCGAAAGTGGGTGCTCCGTAAACGCCCTTGAGGGCTGGAAGGGTAGGGGCGGCGGGGCACAGTGTGGCTTGCTCATTGCCCTTGGCCCACAGGTGGGACAGGAGGACACAGGAAATGAGAAAGGAACAAGAAGCGTCCCCGTTCCTGCCCCAGGAACAAGGCTGCTCCAGAATCAGTCCCTGAAATTCCCTGCCACAGACTCAAGCCTTGCAGCCGAACGTGGCCTCCTCCTGGGCTCTTGAATGTTCTTGGGCCAGTCCGGGAGCTTTCCTGGGCCTCAGCTTTCCTGTCTGTAAAGTGGGGACATTACTCTGCCTGCCTCAGTGCTGGGGGAAGGGTTGAGCGAGTGACTTAGTGCAGAGTCTGGGCCCAGTGATTTCAGGGCACACAGCAGTCTGGGTCTGTATGTGGAGCAGGTGGTGGCTTCTCCAATAGGACACCACCAGGGCGCAGCTGAAGGGCTGTCCACCTGGCTGGCCAAAGGGAGCAGGGAGGGTGGGTCCAGAGGGCAGGGGACAGAGACCCCGAAGGACTGGAAGCCTGGGAGTCGAGTGGGCTCGGAACCTGGAACAGACTGCCGGGAAGTGAAGGCACAGGGCAGTGTCGGTGGGGAGGGCGGCCAGAGGGAGAAACGGGAAGGTGTGGAGCAGCAGCGACAGCAGGTTTCCTTCCAGCCCCCAACGCCGAGCGCCGGGAGACAGCCAAGAACAGAGCCCTCAAAGTTTCCAGCGCTCAGCTAAAATTAGCCCCGTCTTGCGTGCACGGCTCTATATTTAAACCAGCGGCCTGTCAGAGACAGCGCTGTGCCGGCGGCACATGCCAGCGGGTTTGGGGCCCAGTGTGACACGGGGGACCGCAGCATCCCTGGGCACGAGCGAGCTGTCCACACTGCGCCTGTCACAGAGCGATTCGGGCCACGGGCTACTCCCCCTGGGCGGGATGGACAGGCAGACTGTGGCAGGGACGCAGCCATCCACAGACAGGTGGAAAGGATGCTGGGGTGAGGAAGAGAGTGTGTGACAGTGGTGGAATACTGGGCAGGAGGAGGCAGCTGGTTCCTGAAGGCAGCGTGGCACGGGGCGATGGCATCCAGCCCAGGGGACGGGGGCCGAGTCCCAGGGGAGCCCGGCCTTTGCTTCCCATCCTGAGCACCCCTGCTGGGGGCCCAGGCTGCTCCCCTCCTTCCCGCAGCCCAGCCTCTCTGGGGACAGCGCTGGCTGATAAGGAGAGGCCTGGAACATTAACTTTGACACTGAAGAGGGGATGTTTTATGACCCAGGAATAGTTCTGCGTCTCTTCAGAAACCTCCTCCCCCGGGCCCAATGCCAGCAGCCACCTCTCTGCTCAGCCCCACGCAGGCCTAAGGGAGCATTTTGTCCGGGGCGAGGGCTGCTGTGTGGTGTGGCTGAGCCTGGCCCTGCCCTGCCTGAGTGTGTGCGCGCCTGTACGCGCTGGGGACAGCTGGCGTGATTCAGACGGTGGGATCAGGGGCATGTGGGGAGGTCGCGGGTGGCCTGGCCTGGGTCCCCGGTTCTGCCCTTTCCCTGTGTCTCCCTGTGTTGCCGGCTGGTCGCTGTCATCTCCTTTTCAGCCAGGCTCTGACCTCCCAGGAGAACCACCCAGGATTTGCTGTGAGCATCCTGATGTTAGCACCAGAAGCCCCACACCCGTGCCGGGGTGGGGTGGGGCGGCTGGTGACGCTGTGTCCAAGTTGGAACTCCGCTCTCTGTGGCCCCGGAAGGAACTGGTGACAGTAGCTGACAACTCTTGGCCCTCGCTGGAGGCGCAGCACTGTTGCGATGACCGAGCCCTTGTACTTGCTCTCTGAGGAAGACACTGGTGGGCCAATTTTACAGATGACCAAGGTGAGACAGGGTGGTGAGCGACCCCCAGCTGAGATGGGGAGAAGTGAGATTTGAACCTGACTGCTCTAGCTCCAGAGGGCACCACCCTTCTTTGCTGTACTGGGGATGGAAACCAGAGATCATTCAACTCTGCCACTGAGCCACATTCTGGCCTTTTAGTTTTGAGATAGAATCTTCCCAAATTGCCTGGGCTGGGCTCGAATTTTCAATCTTCCTGCCTCAGTCTCCCAAATTGCCAGGATAGTACCACCACACCCCAGCCAGAGGGGCTCCCTCTGCCCCAGGCTACCCCACCCTCTCTCAGAGGGATCCTTATGCTTAGTTAGGGTTCTGTCCTTGCTCAGCCAAGCAGCCTGGCACAGCCCCCTCTCTGCTGTACCCTGGTGCCTGGCACAGGACCTGGCATGTGACATCACTAAGTGGCGTCGGGTGGACTGCACGTGCCTGGCCTGCCTGTCCCTGGTCAGCCTCCCAGCCTATTCCTTGCTCCCGTTTGGCATCTCCTTGGCCTTGTGCCCGGTGTGCCAAGTTCCGAGCCAGCCCGGGTCCGAAGAAGCCCGTGTGACAGTCTCTGGCCCAAGGCCACCCAGCCCCACCCTCTGCGAGCCCCGATTTTGAGGCACCCCAGACTGGTCGCCACAGCGCAGGGGTGGCTGCTGGCTTCTGGGGTCTCTGCTTTGGCCGCTCCGCCACGGACAGATCCCCACGTCGGTGCGGGTGGCCCACCTCTTGTGGTGCATACTCCGAATCCAGAAACCTTCAGTGAAATTACAGCTTTAATTAAATACAGCTGGTGGAGCGTCGTATCAGTATAATTACCGTGTTATTATTATTATCACTTAGACGAAAGTTCAAACAAAGTTTATTGTAAATACGTTTGCCAGAGATAAGTGGAAGAGCCGAGGGCCATTGGTCCCCCTGTGGGGCAGGGAGCGGTCCCTGCTGCCGGCAGCAGAGCAGGCGATGCAGGTGCACCTGGGCAGCGGTGGCCTTGGGATAGACCCTGCCCCGTCTCCAGGCTCAGGTCTCTGAATGAGAGGGACTCACTCATGCTGCAGATATGGAGACCTGCTCTGTGCGAGGCTCTGTTCAGGCCTCAGAGCTCAGCCGCCAAACAGGTTCTGCCCTCACGGAGCTTACACTCTAGAGAAAAGGAGAAAAGTGGCTGGACCTGGTGGCACATGCCTGTAATCCCACACTCGGGAGGCTGAGGCAGGAGGATCACTGCAAGTTAGAGGTCAGCTGCATAGCGAGCTCAAAGTCAGTCTGACTAAAAAATAAGAAAGGAGAAAGGTAATCAATAAACACACAAATCAATGTGTATATAATGTCAGGGAGAGATGGGTTGCTAGACAAGAAATAAAGCAAGGTAAGCGGAGAGAAAGGGAAATTGGAGCAACTTGAGGGGGTGCTATTTCAGGAAAGGGCCTCAAAAGGGTGATGCTTAAGCAGGGACTGAATAAAGTGAGGGTGGATCTGTGAGAAAATAAGGGGGAAACACTCCAGGCTGAGAGGCAGCAGGTGCAAAGGCCCTGAGGCAGGGGCCGGCCCCTGCTCAGGGAATGATTGGGAGCAGAGGGCTGGGAGCAGATGAAGGAAAAGCAAAGTAACAGAAGATGGGGCTGGAGGGAGAGCAGGCCACTGAGGTAAGGACTTCAGATTTTATTCAAAACCTGAATCAGCTGTGTGCACATGCCTGCAATCCCAGCTACTTGGGAGGCTGAGGCAGGAGGATTACAAGTTGGAGCCCAGCCTGGGCACCTTATCCACTTATCAAGACCCTGTCTCAAAACAAAAAAACAAAAAAGAGCTGGGATGTAGCTCAGTGTGAAAGTCCTGGGTTCAGTCCCCAGCGCCAGAAGGGAAAAAAAGAGGCGTATGTACCCGGCCAAGTTCCTGTTTCTCAGGCTCCACCCTGGGTGGCGCGTGGGATGCTCACCTGGTGTCTGACAGGGACTTGCAAGAGGCCCATGAGGAAGCCAGGAAGGTTTTCTGGCCCCTTGGGAGTCACACAGTGTCGCTTTGTCCTGTTACCCCAGGCCGTCCCAGGTTTAATCCTAGAGGGGTGAGCTCTACCCCAAGGGCAAGCATTTGGGGGCACGGTTAGGGGGGAGGGTGTCGCTGGAGATAGCTGCCAGGAAGCCATTAGAAAAGCTGCAGAGATAGTAACTCATCAAAGGCTGTGTATGGACCACTGTTCTGGTTTTTTTTTTGTTTTTGTGTTTGAGACAGGGTCTCACTATGTAGTCCAGGCTGGGCTTGAACTCACTATGGAGCCCAGTTTGGTTTCAGACTCACAGCAATCCTCCTGCCTCAGTCTCCCAAGTGCTGGGATCACAGGTGTGTGCCACCAGGCCTGGCTGCTTTTCTATTTTGACTCATTCACTCTTCTTATCAGCCTAGGAGACTGAGATGCTTGCCCAAGAACAGCACTTGTGGGCGTGGCAGGAGCAGACTCACGAGTCTTCATCCCAGACTCCAGCTTAGCAAACGCGATGATCGCAGCCCTGCCACGCCTGGGAGTGGGCTTTAGACCTCAAACCCGCGCCACGCTGTGCAGACGCAGATTTGAGGCCCAGGACTGCATTGAGCTCTGTGCTGGCGCTGTTCAGAGCCCAGATTTTGCCCCTTGAGCATCTGTGAGGTCTGTTGGGGACGGAAGGGGGACCTGGCACCGTGGCCGCACATTGGGCCGCGTGTGATGGGTACAGTCTGAGTACAGCACAAGCCAAGGGTGTGGCATGATCCGGGGTCTGGGGGGGCAAGCGACGGAGAGGGCAGCAATGTCCCGTTCAGCCCCTCAGAGGCCCAGGTGGGCTGGTGACATTGCAAGCCTTCTGCCTCAGCCTCCCAAATTTCCAGGATTACAGTCACACTCTGCTACTCCCCAGCCAGAGGGCACTCCGGCCTGCTGGGTGCCAGGCTCCAGCAGGTGGGCTGGTAGGAGCAGGGCTGGCACAGCAGAATCTCGGGGTCCCATGCTGGCCAAATCCTCAGTGAACCCCAACTCCTGACGAGGGGTAGGAGAGTTGGGGTGGGCTTGGGCATACCTGTTTTGTTCTTTTGTACTGAAATTGAACACAGGGCCTTTGCACTGAGCTGCATCCCGAGCCCATAAATTTTGAGACAGGGTCTTGACAAGTGGATAAATTGCTCAGGTTAGGCTCGATCTTCCTGCCTCAGCCTCCTAGAGTTCACAGGTCTGCACCCCATACCCGGTTTCCTGACTTCCTGAGGTTTTATTTTTCTTCTCCCCTCTGGAGTCTGACGCCTGCAGCCCTTCTGGTGTGAGGACCGCAGTGGCGGTGGCGGGCCTGTCACCTGGCGAGGAACCAGAGCAGGTTGCTAACTCGTGCCGACACTGGCAGGGCGGCTTGCAGCCTGATCTTCGTGGCAGCCACACTCGCACAAATCTCTAATTGTTTAGTTTAAAGAATTGTGTTTTGACCGCGAGGGGATTTTGGCTGGAGCTCAAGAAGTGATAATGATATTTCGCTGCCAAGCCGTCTCCTCGGCTTGCTGTGTGTTAACGCGCACTTTCAAGCTGCCCCAATTAACTGCCTGCTCTGGGGAGAAGGGAGAGGAGGGAGGATGGGGCAGGCGACAGGAGCGCAGACACCCCCCAGGCCTCTTATTAGCAAACAAGTGGGGGTGGGAGGTGACAAAGTTCTTCAAGACTTGCCTGCGCTCCCCAGCTTTGGCGGGAGACACTGGGGATAAAGATCCCCCCGCCCCAGGCTCTCCCCTGCTCCCCATTCCTCCTGACACCACTGTGTTCCCTGTCCTCCCTGGGGTAGACCGTGGCCCAGACGTGGCCGCTTTCCGCCTCTAGCCCCAGAGAGACACAGGGCTGGGTGACCCCTTCCCCCTGGCGAGAGGGCTCTTAGCTGAGGCATTGCCACAGGGACCCCCTGCCTCACCTCCTGAGCTTGTGACCCAAGTGTCACCCGTGGGGCCCTCACTAAAATTGCAATCAGTCATTTTGAGACAGGTCTGTTTCAGTCGCCAGCCTGGTCTCGAACTTGCGATCCTTCTGCCTGAGCCTCCCATCTGGGTGGGGTTATCCACCTGCACTCCCACACCCGGCTGGTGCCTGGTTAATTAAAAGAGTCCAGCAGCTTTCTCCCGAGGCTCCAGCTCCCCAGGGCTTTGGATCCCCAGGCCATGTGGGTGCCGGAGGGGTGGGGCTGCTGCTGGTAGGCAGTTAGGAAGGCCTTCAGCAGGCCCTAGCACGCCCCAGGCAGCATCTTGACCCCCCCCAATTGCCCCTGCCCCCTCCAGGTCACTCGACAGGTCTTGCGCCTTTGTGTCTGGGCCCCCAAGGGGACTCCAGCCTGCCTGGGAGGGCAGGGGGCTGGGGATGTGGGAGGGCCAAGTCAAGAGAGTCTCTGGGGCTGGAGGGTGGGCCTCTGTGCGGAAGGTTGGAACCTTGGGAACAAGGAGGGGACCGCCCCAGCCCGCCCCCATGAGGACCCTTGCCAGCCATGCCATTCCCACCTCCTCCTCCAGGGAGCCAGCCAGGGTGCCCAACAGACATGTCCTGAATTCGTCCTCGCTCTCAGGGCTGTGATCTTCAGAGACCGGAAAAGTGAGTTTCCCAGAGGCTAAGCAACTTGCCTAAGGCCACTCGGTGAAGAGCAGCCAGGCCAGGAAGTGACCAGGGCCTCCTTGAGCCCAAGGTCCTTGGAAGGAGAGGGGCACAGCGTGAGATTTGGGGCAGGATGGTGCCAGATACCAGCCTGACCTTGGCCATTGACAAGAGCACTGGGTCTCCACTGCTGCCCTCCAGGCCGGGCTGGGACCAGGACCTGAGGCCGGGGCCCCTCGGCTGCCTCTGCTGTCCCTGCCCTCAGGCCGCAAGGGGAGGCTGCGGGTTAGAGAGGGGCTCCGAACAGCCATCGTCTAAGGAGGTCCCTTCCTGCTCGCCTTCCCGCTGGGCAGGGTGGGGTGGGGGAGCAGGTGAGGGGACCAGGCTCCAGGTATCCAGGCAGCCATCTCCCCATTGCCTCAACACTGGCTGTGTGCCCTGTTTCCCCCCTTCATTTGGGGCCTCCCTCGCCCCCTTCTCTCCCATGGATGGCAAAACCACTTCCCCAGGATGCTCCCCATTTGCCTGTGTGTGTGGGGGGCACCCAGAGACCCCCTTCCTGCCCCTCCCAGGCCTCAGTCCTAGTGCACCCTGCCAGGCGGCAGTAGGTCAGGAATGGGGCCTGGGGTGGGGTTGGGGGATCCTCTTCCTTGCCCCAGAGCACAGCTATGCAGCAGGCTGGGGAAGGAGACAGAGGCCCCAGAATGTGGGGTGGTCACACATTCCCACTAAGCTCTCCACCCTCTGCATCCCTTGACTTTCCCCTCTCCTCTTGCTCATGGCTGGGGGCAAGATTGAGTAGAGGTTGGGGCCCGTGTGCCCCGGGGAGGCTGGCACCCTGCTCACAGCACTGCCACGGGAGCTGACACAGACTCTGTAAACCAACTGCATGGACTGGAATCCCGGCCTTGCCCACCAGGGAGACTTTGGGCAATTAAATCAGCCTTCCTGGGCGGGGCTCCTCAGCTGGAAGAGAATCTCATCTCCAGTGCATTGGTGCCCTGGAGCAGAGGTGAGGGTGCCGTGCCTGGCACACAGTAAGTGCTTCGGTGATACTTTCTTCCTGGCCAGTCGGTGAGTGGGCACGCACACGTGCACTGTGTGGGGAGGGGGAGGGAGGGAGAGGAGCTTGGCAGGTGCAGAGGACCTCTTGAAGAGCCCCAGAGTGACCCAGGCAGTGAGCCGGGGACCGAGTGGCCCACAGCACCTTCTTGGGGGTCACGTGTGACGGAGGCAGCAAAGGCGTCCCATGTGGACTCGGGCAGGGTTCTGAGCACCGTCCAGGGCACCGCTTGCGTTGTACCCATTGTGCTCGGGCGATGCCTTGTTTCTTGCCCCTCCTGGGGCTTACACCCAGTCACTCAGGAGGCTGAGGCAGGAGGATTGCTGCAAGTTTGAGGCCAGCCTGGGCTACATAGTGAGTTCAGGACCATGCTGAACTATATAGGAAGACTTGCCTCAAAAAACCAAACCAAAAAGGGCCCCTGATGAAAAACTGCCGATTCTTGCAGGTTCTCTGCCTCTCGTCCCCAGTCCTGTCATGGAGCTGCCTCCAGAGTGACTCTGTCCTGGGCTCCCAGACAGGCACTCAGGCCTTGGGACCGAGCTGAGATCCCATTGTTGCTCGGCCACTTTGCCAGGTGACTCGAGTCTCCTTCTTTACAGAATCTGGCATAGTCCCGACCTTTGGGGGCTGCTGCGAAGGTGAACTGAAAGGAGGCATCTGAAAGTGCCCAGAATTGTGCCTGTTCTCTTTTGGGTCAGAAGAAAGTGCCACAGCTGTTGCTGGTCTAAGAAAAATATTTATTCTGGAGAAAGGGACTGTCCCGGGCACCGAGGCCGTGGGAGGACCCCCTGGCGGGGGGCGCCTGGCGACCTCTGAAAGTTGAGTTCTTGGTGCAGTTGTGGACGACGGAAGGCCACACTGTTCCGGGGCTCAGCTGTCGCAGGCCCTGGGAAGCCCTGGGAGGGGGCGCCTGGGGCCTGGCCTTGGGGCTCTTCTGGAGGGAAGTCGACCAGGGCTGGTTCCCCAAAGAGGTGGATGCCAAGGAGGGTAAGGTTTGAGAGGGGCAGCGATGGGCCGGAGTGGGCCGGGGGTGCAGCATGGCCTCTGTCCTCAGCTTTGTCTTCAGGCCACACTTACCGAGGCAAGGGCCATGGAGGGGTGGCAGGCAGAAGTCCTCCCACCAGGAGGCCCGCTCGCCAGAGCAATCGGGCCAGGCCGCCAGCCCCCATGCCGACTCCTGCCGGGGTCCTCGGAGAAGCAAGAGCGCCTGGGTCCTGAGCCAGCCGGGAAGGAGACCAGGATCAGGTGGGTGGGGGACAGGGGCGATGCAGGCAGAGATGGGTGCTATGGGGCGGGGGCTGAGGGATGGCTAGAGGCAGGGCGGGGACACCAGGACATCAGGACAGGAGCCTGCCACAGGGCAGAGGCAAGGGTCATGAGTGGCCGCACACACCCTGCGTCGTCCTCCTCCTCCTCTTCCTCAGCCCCCACCCCATCTTCCTTCTCTTCCTTCCCCCAAAACTCCTCCGATGGTGAGATCATGCCAGGCTTGGAGATGGAGTTCACCCACCTTTCCTCTAAAAGAATATAGAGAACAAGGAGGACTCAGACCACAGGAACCAAGAGCACATTCCCTGGCAGGGAGAGGAGCCAGGACCCCATCTCTTCCCATCTCCCAGTGTGAGCCTTCCTTTCCCAGCTCCTGCGTTAGGCCTGAGTGTTCCATAGTCATAATGCTGTTCCTCCACCCGCAACGCTGTGCCAGCCCCTCTGCCACCTGCTAAAGCTCCTGCCAGTTATATGAACCCCCCAGAGCCCGGGCTGCCCTTCACCTGGACGCCTTCCCTGCGCAGGTCCCCTTAGCCCCTCTCTCCTCTCTGGTGGCCTTGACCACAAAGTTTGTCTCACACTCAAGGTCCGCGGAGGGGGAATCCTCACAGCAGCGTAGCGGGCTTTGCTGTCTAGATGTCCCGTGTATCAGTCTGACCAGTATTTACTTCCAGCCTGGGAGTGGGGTCATCCCTGGTCATGTCTGTCCTTGACAGAGACCTCCCCTCCCCCATCCTACCCTCCTCGGAGCCAGAGGCGAGGGGACCTTCCCTGTCCTCCGACCATGAGTTCATAGGACCAGCCACACCTCCAAACCCACTATGATGTCACACTTGGGGTCACACCCTCCGGGAGTCATTGTGCCTTCAGCTAACTCTGCACCTGTACCTCCCCCAGATCCTCTGTGCCACAGACGGTCACACAGGCAGCCCTGTGCTCCCCTGGGGACCCCTCTCTTCTCTAGGGGCGAGGCAGTTGCCTATTCCTTAATTCTCATGGTGCTCTGGGCGGGAGGGTGTTAGGCCCTGTAGTCAGGCAGGGATGGGGGGAAGGGGCCTGGACTCCAAGCCCATGCCCCACAGTGGAGATTCACGAAAAAGGTCCACACTGCCTGCGTCCCTTGAGGGCTGTGTTCGTACACAGCACAGCCGGAATCTCAGGTTGGAATTGAGTTTACTGAGCAAGGAGCAAAGCGGCTGCAGGGACCCTGGGGCATCGCCGAGGGACAGGGCCACCAGTTTGTGCCGGGATCCCAGTAGAGATGGGCAGCTCAGTGCCTGGCAAGGCAGGCATAAACCTGGAACCGCGAGCGGTGTCTCCCTTCCATCAAATGACACCCTGAGTGCCTGTTTTGGGGGTGTGTGTATGTTGGGGTGGGCGTGCAGGAGGCACTAAAGTACACAACCATTCTGGAAAAGCAGCAGTTGGTTGCGATGGCTCTTTCTGCAGAAAGCTCCAGGCCCTGCTGCCTTTAGCCACCCGGGATATCTGAACACGGTGTCACATGGGATGGGGACCGCATCTCTCCAGGGACCCCTGGGCCTGCGGGGCTGAAGGGTCCAATGTCTGAAGCAGGGCAGGGGAGGACAACTGGGGTGAGGGAGGAAGCTGCCCATGGGCCAGGAGGCAGGAGGTGGCTTGGTTGGTTTGAAACTAGGGGATGTTGAGGCAAAGAACCAGCAGGTCCTCCACTCATAGGGCTTCTTTCCGGGCTACCTGGGAAGTGGCTTTCTCTCCTGGAGCCTCAGAATCTTCATCTGGAAAGTGGGTATAATATTAGCACCCACCTCCTAGGCCTGTAGGGATGAAATGAGAGAAACTGCGAAGCAGTGCCTGACACATAGTAGGTTCTTTATACAATATAGCAATGATAAAGTACGTATCAAAGAGGGTCACAAATAGTATTTATTCTGTTTGAGCCCGAATCTCTCCCTTCAGCTTCAGAATCCGGCTCTGGTGCTTCCCTGCATGTGGTTCCCCTGCTCAGCGGGTCCTCTGGGTGCAGCCGGGCAGAGGTCCCCAGCCTGGTACCCAGGATGGCCAAGGTCCCAAAGGGACTCCTGCGCCTTCTCTCCAGGCAGGGACCGGAAGTGGGATGTTGGGAGGGAGGAGAGTTCTCTCCCTGCCTCGCCTTCTGTCCCGGCTACCGGGTGGCTCCAGCCTTTCTCTTCCCAAGCCCTACAGGCTCATGTGCAGACTTGGGATTTGCCCGAGACCGCAGGCAGGCCTCTTCCTCAGTGCGCTCCTGCGATTTCCTGATACAAGTGTGATTTAGTGATGCAAGTTGCTGAGACGGGGCAAGAGAAGGAGAAAGTGAAGGAAATGGGGGATTTTACCCAGTAGGGTGCTGTACTAGTCTTGCAGGGGGGACTGCAAGCGACTGGGGGGAATTCTCCGAATACAGTTACAGGACAACCGGAGAGCCGATGTCTGACAGCTCGCAGAATCTGAGGACGCATCCAGCCTGGCCCCTTCCAAGGCTTTAACCCTGTTTACAGAAATGGGAATTTGCATGATGAAAATAACCCCAGCCGGACTGAGATTTTACTGCGCTTGGCACGGGGCTCGGAAAAAGCGGCTGCATAGCCAATTACTGGAATTTTAAAACACAAATAATATTTTATGGGATCAGTGGGCTGGCGCAGGGCCGCCGCAACCGGCACGGCTCCTCCGCCTACAAACAAGCTCCGACTGTGCAGCGGGCAGAGCGCGGGGCTCTGGGACGAGGGGGCCCAGCGGAGCACGCGCGGGGGTCGTGGCGCGGGCAGGTGCAGCGCGGGCCAAGCCATCTCCTCGCCTGGCAGGCAGGGGGCGCCCGCGAGGCCGGGGCTGGCGGGGTCGCACTCACCTGCAGCGCCGCCTGGAAACGCCAGGCCGAGCTCCGCCGCCTCGCGGCTGCCCGCTGCGTCTGGCCTGCGCCCTGCGCCCTGCGCCCTTGGCACCGCCGCGCCGCCTCCGGAAGGCCGGCTTCCCGGAATGGCACGGCCGAGGGCGGCGGGGAGGCCGCGCCGAGGCCCAGAGCACCCGCGCCGCCCTCCCTGCCCGCGCCGCGCCCAGGACGCATGGCCAGGGCCACTGTCGCGCCAGGAATCTCCACCTCCCCGCCCCTGGGACCTCCACTCCCTCGCGCCCCTGGACACCAAGGCCCGGGTCCCCTTCTCCGTACGAGCCCCCGGATCCCTACGCCCCCACGGCCACTGTCCCGTCCGAGAAGCCCACGTCCCCGCACCCCGTGACCTCCCCACGCCCACGGCCCGGTGGCCCCAGACCCAGGACCTCCACGCTCCCGCCCGGGGCCCCCAGCTCCCCATGCCCCAGGATTCCCCCCCACCCCAGCCCCCGGATCCTCCCGAAAGTCACATCCCTGCCCCGGACGCCCACGTTCCTATGTCACCTGACCTCAGGTCCCCAAGCACCCCAATCCCCAGCACGCCCAGGACCCCGCCCCCGGGATCCCCACGTCCTCACTCCCGGGACCCTCAGGCTCCCACGCCCCGGGACCCCCCACCCCACCCCGCTCCTGTCCCGGGACTCCAGCCCTGCCGGCGCGCTCAGGGTTAAGCCGCGGCAGGTGTGAGCCGCCAGATGCCCAGCCCGGCCCCTCCCCCGCCCCCCCAACCCACATCCCAAATAAAAGTGCTATTGTTGCGGGCCTTTCCCCGCCCCCGCGCGCCGCGCCACCTGGAGCAGAGCCCGGTCCCCTCTTCACCTGCCCCGGGGCCGGCGGGGGAGGGAAGGGGCCTCCGAGCAGGGACTTCCGCGCTCAGCGCTCCTCCCCTGTCCCCCCTCTCTGACCCTGAGCCCGGCCGGGGGCCGCCGCCTAGGAGTGGTGGGGAGTCTCTTCTGGCCGCCCCGAGCCCTTTCTCGACCCCTACCCTCCGGCTGGAGACGCGGCGGGTTCACCAGGCCGGGGGTGGGGGACGGGAGGCTCACGGGACAGTGACCGGCTCCCTGGCACGCGTCAGTTGGCAGCTGTTGCTTTTCAAAAAAAAAAAAAAAAAATATATATATATATATATATATATATAT